>WAAF01020833.1:115815-162345 GCA_013400475.1 Tricholaema leucomelas | reverse complement strand
GCTTGGACTTGATGATCTATGAGGTCTCTTCCAACCTTGGTAATACTGTGATAATATTGTTTTAGCTGAGAGGGTTGTTCTTGTGTAACAAATTCAAATACTTAGAAAAACAAAAAAATGCACACATAGCCTGGTATGACCTTTTATTTAATGGGAATATCTGACTTTGTGAGGAAACAAGAATATTTGCTAAGGTTAATTGTAGCATTACATTCCCACATGTTACATTTTGAGCAGAGGCAAACTGCACCATGCTCTTCATATTTTCTCAGAGAAATGCTGTTAGAGTCTTTGCTTCCTTCTGAAACGGTTATAATGGCAATTGAAAAGCAAGTGGATAGTGACTATCTCAAAACACTTAAATAATGTAAATGTAGATCTGCAGTAAAATTACTTGGTCAAAAATTAATTTCAAGAATATATTGCTCCATAGACTGGCAGAGTGAATGCAGAATTTTAGAAATTTAGATTTATGGCTAAGTTGCAAAATGGAGTAAAAGAAGTCTGTGTTTAAGCAAAATAGCTTCATCTTAACCTGTAGCCTCACGCCCTGTAATATGGACAACTGAAGTGCTGCTCTTTAGAATAGAATAGAATCAACCAGGTTCGAAGAGACCTCCAAGATCATCCAGGCCAACCTAGCACCCAGCCCTACCCAGTCAACCAGACCATGGCACTAAGTGCCTCATCCAGTCCAGTCTTGAACACCTCCAGGGACGGTGACTCCACCTCTCTGGACAGCCCATTCCAATGCCAGTCACTCTCTGGCAACAACTTCCTCCTAACATCCAGCCTAGACCTCCCCTGGCACAGCTTGAGGCTGTGTCCCCTTGTTCTGTTGCTGGTTGCCTGGGAGAAGAGACCAACCCCATCTGGCTACAGCCTCCTTTCAGGTAGTTGTAGACAGCAGTGAGGTCACCCCGAGCCTCCTCTTCTCCAGGCTAAACAACCCCAGCTCCCTCAGCCTCTCCTGGTAGGGTTGTGTCTCTGGGTTATGTATCATTGTACTCTTTTACAAGCAAATGACAATAATTTTGAAAATGGAGAGAGATGCCCCCGAGACATCAAACAAGCAGAAGAGCCACAAAGTGCTTTTGCACTGGGACAAGTTTCTCTATAAGGAGGGCTGTTGCACCCAAATGTTTCTGAATGTCTAACCCTGATGCTTAAGCCAGTGAACTGCTCTTCTTTTCATCATCCTACTTCAGCCCAGTGCAGAAGTGAAGAGTGTGCAGCAGAGTATCTAATGATGGAGAGAAGCTTCTCACTTGGAGCAAACCAGTGCAAGTTTATTGGTATTGATAGCCTCCAGTATAGAGAAACAGAACTATGTAGTCATAGAATCAGTCAGGGTTGGAAGAGATCACAAGGATTATCTAGTTCCAACGCCCCTGCTGTGGACAGGGACACCCCACCCTAGATCAGGCTGGCCAAAGCCTCATCCAGCCTCGCCTTAAACACCTCCAGGGATAGGGCCTCAACCACCTCCCTGGGCAACCCATTTTGGATGCCTTTTGTTTGCCCTCTTCCCTTTGAACCCCTAGGTTAATCTTACTTTACCTCTTAAGCAGTAAACCCATGAATGGTAGGAACGGAAGAGTGAAGGCCTTTTGTTTCTAGTTAAGACAATGATGAGTTTAGTTTTGGTAGTTGACAGAAAAATGGTCTTTCCTGCTTCACCTCTGTTGAGCAGCAGGGCTGGGGTATGTCAGAATTCCTGGTATCTAATTCCGTTGTAATATCTGTGTGTTCAACTTTTCTTGCCAGTCACCAAAGAAATCACAGAATTGGAGAACTGTCGGGGTTGGAAGGGACCTCAAGCATCATCCGGTTCCACCACCCCCTGTCATGGGCAGGGACTGCTTTCACTAGATCAGCTTGCCCAGAGGTGCATCCAACCTGACCTTTAAAACTTCCAGGAAAGTGGCTTCTACCACCTCCCTGGGCAACCTGTTCCAGTGTCTTGCCACCCTTATAGTGAAGGACTTCCTAATGTCTAATCTAAGTCTGCCCTCCTCTAGCTTGGATCTGTCCCCCCTAGTCCTATCACTATCTGACACCCTAAAAAGTCCATCAACAGCTTTCTTGTACACCCCTTTCAGATGCTGGAAGGCCACAGTAAGGTCTTCTTGGAGCCTTCTCTTCTCCAAACTGAACTGAACTCTCAGTCTGTTCCCATAGAAGAGGTGCTTCAGCCCTCTGATCATCTTTGTGGCCCTTCTCTGGACACGTTCCAGCACATCCATATCTTTCTTGTAATAGGGGTTCCAGAACTGGATTACAGTACTCCAGGTGGGGTCTCATACGAGAGGTGTAGAGAGGGAGAGTCACCTCCCTCGACCTGTTGACCGCACTTCTCCTGCTGCATCCTAGGATACAATTGGCTTTCTGGTCTACAAGTGCACACTGATGGCTCATATTGAGCTTCTCATCCACCAGCACCACAAGTCTTTTTCTTCAGGGCTGCTTTCAAGACAATCATTGCCCAGCCTATATTGGTGCCTGGAGTTGCCCCAACCTAGATCACAGTATCACCAAGGTTGGAAGAGACCTCACAGATCATCAAGTCCAACCCTTTACCACAGAGCTCAGGGCTAGACCATGGCACCAAGTGCCACGTCCAACCTTGCCTTGAACAGCTCCAGGGACGGCGACTCCACCACCTCCCCGGGCAGCCCATTCCAGTGTCCAATGACTCTCTCAGTGAAGAACTTTCTCCTCACCTCAAGCCTAAACTTCCCCTGGCGCAGCTTGAGGCTGTGTCCTCTTGTTCTGTTGCTGACCGCCTGAGAGAAGAGAGCAACCTCTCCCTGGCCACAACCACCCTTCAGGTAGTTGTAGACAGCAATAAGGTCACCCCTGAGCCTCCTCTTCTCCAGGCTAAACAATCCCAGCTCCCTCAGCCTCTCCTCATAGGGCTTGTGCTCGAGGCCTCTCATGACCTTGCACTTGGTCTTGTTGAACCTCATGAGGTTGGCATGGGCACACTTCTGCAGTCTGTCAAGATCCCTCTGGATGGCATCCCTTCAGCATGTCAGCCACACCACAGAGCTTGGTGTTGTTGGACAGCTTGCTGCGAGTGCACTCAGTGCCACTGTCCATGTTGCCAATGAAGACCTATTGACAGCCACTCCTTGGGAGCGTCCATCAGGCCAGTTCTTTAGCCACAAAATGGTCCATCCATCAAACCCATGTTTTACTAGCTTGAAGATTAGGATACTGTGTGAGACAGAGCAGTGTGATAGTAAAAACTTAGGTGAACAATCTGTTGGGTTTGATCAATGTGGAACTCAATGAAAGGGCTATAAAACTTAGCTGTGTCTGTGGCAAGCTTAAAAATCAGTCTGGTTTTGATATGTAGCTGGTAATGGTTATTTTTTGTGCCATGTATGAGCTCTTTTCTGGAATTCACTGTTTATCCTTATTTTCTGCTAATGTTGTTTTCTGTGCCTTATGTACCTCTCTTTTTTTTTGCCATTTAAAATTGCAGAGCTTGTGTAACTTTTCCCTAATAAACACACTCTTAAGGAAATTGTCTTGCTTCCTTGACAGTTGTTTCGTGAAGTACGAATAATGAAGATACTGAATCATCCCAATATTGGTAGGAGCCCTGCATTTCTGCAAACTTCTTGTATTTTTGTTACACTGTTTACATTTTACTCCTTGGCTTTATTTGAATGTACTTTACTGCTATGTTTTTATCATTACACCTTTTTTGGTTTTGGAAATAATAAGACAGCATTCAGGAAATGCCTTTATTGTCTTACCTCCTTTAGTGAATCAAAAATTTTGCTCTGAGGAGATAAACTGCTCAGTCCAGGAAAGCTTTCATGCAAAGTAGATGCCAAGCTCTCCAGTTTAAGGGCCCCAATTCCCCTATTCCTTTGAAATTACTCTTGAGAGCCAAAATCATGACTGACTTTGGAAGTAGCAAAAGTCCTTTAGTTCAGTCTAGGAAAGACTCTCACTGACTGATATTTCCAGAAAGTTAGAATTACAAAGTATGTAATTTTCCCTTTCTGCTTTAGTTCTTTCACCTACCCCACAGCTTCAGGGCCCTACTTTGTGATGACAGTTCTTCTGGCTGAGGAGGGCTGGACAGTCTTGTTCCAGAGACAGTTAGTGGTCCTGAATCGGCCAGAGGGCTTGTTGCATACAAGGTATGGATGAGGTGTACAGGTTATTACATGCTAGACACTCCCTTCCCATCCCTTGAATCATTTGTTGCTTTTCCAGCACTCTTAGCTTCAGCTATTTAATTGTTTTCTTCGGGGGTGGTGGTGTGTGTGTATGTTTTAAGTGAGTGGTTACTATTACAAACTCTGCCCATGCTGGCTGGAGGGGGCATCTGAAGTAAATCAATTGCCCCCTTACATCAGAGCAAATACCCAAAAGAAAAAAAAGGAGGGTAATTGTTATTGGTGATTCCCTTCTGAAGGGAACAGAGGGGCCCATATGCTGGCCAGACTCCTTCCACGGGGAGGTCTGCTGCCTCCCTGGGGCCTGGGTCAGGGATGTTACCAGGGGGCTGCCTACTGTAGTGAAGCCCTCTGATTACTATCCCTTGATAGTTATACAGGCAGGAAATGATGAGGTTGATAACGGAGGGCTAAAAGCTGTCAAAAGGGACTTCAGGGCGCTGGGAAAAGCAGTTGAGGGAGCAGGGGCACAGGTAGTCTTTTCATCTATACCCTTAGTCACAGGTTGGAATGCAGAGAGGAATAGGAAATCATATCTGATTAACAAGTGGCTCAGAGGCTGCTGCCTCCAACAAAACTTTGGGTTCTTTGACCTTGGGGAACTTTATATGGCCACAGGTGTGCAAGCAACAGATGGGGTACAACTGACTCAGAGTGGGAGAAGGAGCCTGGCACATGAGCTGGCTGGGCTTGTTGAGAAGGCTTTAAACTAGAGTGGAAGGGGGAGGAGGTTAAACACGACAGCACTAGAGATAAACCAAAGGAAACAATCTGAGGAAAGTCTTTCAGGCTTAACGTTTTTGATACCCACTCAGCTTTCAGTTGGTCAGAATCTCAGATTTCTAACTGGGAGCAGTTTGCTAGCAAAACAGGGAAGGCTTGTATGATCTTCAAGATGTCTCTGTCAAATTAAACACTAACTTCTGAAGGGACCTGTTTGTTCAGTGTGCATAAGCCTCTGAAAAAAATGTGGAGTAATGTGCTGTATTAGCAACCATGATTTAGAAAATAATTTTGCCTTTTTTCCCCCTTCAAAAGAAAGCTAAGCTAAAGGACATGAAGTTTTCTTTAAGACTAGTGTTATCCCTGGCCATAAATTATACTCATTTTATGAGTATAATTTTCGCTCGTGCTGTGTTTTTACTCCCTGCTGCAATCTTTCTCTCTCTCGTTCATTTTCTTGCAGTAAAATTATTTGAAGTTATTGAAACTGAAAAGACATTGTATTTGGTAATGGAATATGCCAGTGGGGGTAAGTGAATTCTTAATTCTGCTTTAAGGATAGACTGAAATATGGAAAGCCATGCCTAGGAATGATTTAAGGATTTTATGGTTAAAGGATTAGTCCAATCTGGTCTTCACAACAGTCCTAGCAGATTTCCTAGGGCAGGCTTTCTTGCTCGTATTGTGTGTAAAGTAACTTAGTAGGTTTGTGCTTAAGGATAGTTCCCATTCTGAGGTGTCTGCTGGAATATCAGAAGGTCATCTGGTGTGATTCTGGCAAAGGCTTGACTCAGTGTTTATCTGCTATATTTAAGCAACCACCAGTGCCTAAATGTTGTCTTGAAAACCTATGCCAAAGCGCTTGGAGAGGCAGGTCTGGGGCGATGGGAATAAAGAACGTGGGGAGGGGACCAACAGGGTCATGAAGAATGGGAGGGATAGTGGGTGCCTACTTGAGAAGCTGCTTAGCATCTGAATGAGAGATGTTTGTATGTGGGAAGGGCATCCGGCAAGGGGCTAGTGACCAGCTTGCTTGTTAGGCAGTGCAGAGATGAGGATCTGAAAGGTGTTTGAGTGGTTTTACTGGACAGAGAACAAGAAAATAGAACCAGAAGCAATACAGGTACTGAGAGGTGAAGCTGCTAGAGATGTGTGAAACAATTGTGGTGCTTCAGAATTCGCTTGCTTCCCACTGTGAATCTATTTCATGACTGCAGTAAATTTTGTTGTTGGTGCAGTGTTTATAAAGTAGGTTGATTTTTTTTTTTTTGGTAAAGAACTGAATCTTTAGTATAAAGGGCTCCATTTTTGTATTTCTTGACTGTTACAAGTCTCAAAAATGAAATCAAATGCAAACAATAAAATGTTTTTCCTGGCTGCTTCTGTTTTCTTTCCCTTTAAGAAGGTGGGAGTGGGAATGTTTTCAAGCACAATCTGATTGTGCACAACAGTCAAAAGTGGTCAATAAGACTGATGCCTTTTGTCTTTGTCGTGGTCAGGAGAAGTGTTTGACTACCTAGTTGCACATGGAAGAATGAAAGAAAAAGAGGCTCGTGCAAAATTCAGACAGGTATGAAATTAGTATTCAGCCTTTTTTTTGTGTGTGCATTTCTCTTTATATCTATTTGAAAACATCATCAGTGTGAGCATAATTTTTTTACTTAAAAATAAATTCATTGTTGTCATAATGTTTATTAAAGATGGAGTGGAAAAAAAAATATCCCCAAAGAGAAAAATATCTGCTTCCTATGTTCTATCTAAATATAGTAAGACTGTTTTGCATATTTTTTTAGCAGATGTTCCCAAGAGAGACTTCTTTTTTTCCTTTTTTATTGTGACTCACTTGAGATTTTCATCTTTTTTTGAATATTTTAGGATTTAACAGATGTTCTATTTAGAGATGTTGACACAGTGACACTTGATGCTATGTCATAGATTCACAGAATGGTTTAGATTGAAAGGGACCTTAAAGATCATGTAGTTCCAACCCTATTGCTGTGGGCATGGACACCTTTCACTAGACCAGATTGCTCAAGGCCCCATCCAACCTGGCCTCCAGGGAGGGGGCATCCACAGCCTCCCTGGGCAACCTGCTTCAGAGTCTCACCACTATCACCTCCTAATATCCAGTCTAAATCTGCTCTCCTCAAGTTTTAATCCATTCTCTCTCATCCTGTCACTACAAAACCTTGCAAAAAGCTTTCTTGTACCCTTCAGGTACTGGAAGGCCAATATAAAGTCTCCCTGGAGCCTTCTGTTATCCAGGCTGAAAAGCCTGTCCCCGTAAGGGAGATGCTGCAGACCTCTGATCACCTTCATAGTCCTCCTCTGGACCAAATCCAGCATTCAATGTCTATCTTATGCTGGGGGCACTAGAACTGGATGCAGTACCCTAGGTGTGGTCTTGTGAAATCAGATTAGAAGGGGAGAAACACCTCCCTTGTCCTGCTGGTCACACCTACTTTAATGTAGCCCAGGACACAGCTGTCGTTCTGGACTGCAAATGCATATTTCATCAACACCCCCCAAGTTGTCACTCTCAAGACCCAGGAGTGTCAGTCAGTGACCTGTTTTGTATGAAGGTTGTTCTGTAACAGGTTTATGTATTCTAATTGGAGACTTTCTCATTTTGAGCTTTATTCTAACTCTCTTCTTAGTGATTATTTTGTGAAAACTTGGATTAGATAAAATTTGTTGTTTTATAGAATTAAGATGTATAATTAATATGTAGAAAACCTACTTTGAACCTGCTGATTTATACAAATTTTTTGTTAGACATATATGAAAGATGCATATGAAAGTTTGAATGAAAATTCTGTTAGGGATGAATTGCAGATATACCCTGCAATTAATTCAGAAGATAGAATCTGAGATAGTACATCCAGCTGTTGGGTTAGGGGTGGAATGATTTCCTTGGTAGTTACTGCACTTGAAATAGATGTTTCTTCTGTTAACTTTTATATATTAACCTTCCCTCTTTTTTTTAATGAGAAAATGGGCTTCTTTTAGGGACTTTTTAACATTTGAGCTTAGATGAAACTTAGTATTTTGAAAATGAAAGCTTTTATGTTCTAATGAATCATATCTAAATAATTAAATGATAATATGAAAACTTATACTGAGATTGAAATAAAACATCTTACTGATCATCTTGGTGTTTCAGATTGTATCTGCTGTGCAGTACTGTCATCAGAAATGCATAGTTCATCGTGATCTCAAGGTAGGCTGTTAACTTGTCTTTTCATTTGGCTGGTTGACAGTATAGATTTAATTTCGTTCTGTATATTGGTCTTTGCCACTATTTCTGAATGCCTCAAACATGTGAATGAGTGAACTGTCACTTTATGCTTTATTCCAAATTTTCTGAAGCACAAAAATAATGCAGTTTCGCAGTATCACCAAGGTTGGAAGAGACCTCATAGATCATCAAGTCCAAGCCATTACCACAGAGCTCAAGGCTAGACCATGGCACCAAGTGCCACGTCCAGTCCTGCCTTGAACAGCTCCAGGGACGGCGACTCCACCACCTCCCTGGGCAGCCCATTCCAGTAGCCAATGACTCTCTCACTGAAGAACTTTCTCCTCACCTCAAGCCTAAATTTCCCCAGGCGTAGCTTGAGTCTGTGTTCTCTTGTTCTGGTGCTGACCGCCTGAGAGAAGAGAGCAACCTCCCCCTGGCCACAACCACCCCTCAGGTAGTTGTAGACAGCAATAAGGTCTGCCCTGAGCCTCCTCTTCTCCAGACTAAACAACCCCAGCTCCCTCAGCCTCTCCTCGTAGGGCTTGTGCTCGAGGCCTCTCACCAGCCTTGTTGCCCTTCTCTGGACACGTTCAAGCATCTCAATGTCCCTCTTAAACTGGGGGGCCCAGAACTGGACACAGTACTCAAGGTGCAGTCTAACCAGTGCAGAGTACAGGGGCAGAGTCACAGTTTGCCTGATGGAAGAGAGGAGAGACAAGAATAGAACATATGTTACTTCCATTCCAGTTCTGTCTGTAAGCAAAAGACAAGCTCTCCAAAGGATTATACCTGCTGACATGCAGATACCTACACACTGAATCTGCAGAAGCTCAATGATTCCAGTCAGCACCACTTCATTAGAACATTTGCAGTTAAAATGTATATTGTAATTTTTATATGTCTTTTCTAAGTAGTTCATAAGAAATATATTAGGGTTTTAATCTATTTGAACTTCTGGTTTATACTCTAGTGTTTAATTCAGGCAGAAAAATAAATCAAAGGCAAACAGAAATTAGTTGAACTTCTTTTTATTGATGCCTTCTAGCGATCTCTTGGTGTAAACATACATGTGAAGAGTTCAGCAGTTGCAGGTCAGTCTTCATGCCAGGCTTATATATTATGGGACTTAGACTCTTCATCTGCTTAGAAGTGAGATTGTGCTCTTGCTTCAGTATCTTTGTACATTTACAGAGAAAACACTGGTGTGGGTTCTTTTTTGCTAGTGTATCTAAATGCTTGTGAGAGGCTGGGAATGAATAATACCTATAGGGTTTTTTTCCACAGTTATCTTTTGTCTTAACTTCCTTTAAATATACTGCAGCATGGTCTCAACCTCTTCCTTACAAATCTATTCCCTAATACCTGTTGATGTGCCAGCTTCTTTGTGTGTATATGGTGCTGGATGATACATCCTTTTTTGGTGAAAACTATTCCCTAATACCCGTTGATGAAAACTGTTCCTTAATACCTGTTGATCTGCCAGCTTCTTAGTGTGTATATGGTGCTGGATGATACATCCTTTTTTGGTGAGTCCTGCCCACCCCAGGACCATTGTCCTCTGATGATGGAGATGCTTGGCCAGCATGCACAATTCAGAATGCAAGGAAGGAAAGGGCTGGATCTCATTGAAGTACTGATTTAAAAAAAAAATCTCCTCATCTTGAGTGTTGATTTGGAGCCTGTGAATGTTTTGCCAAACTCCCTGCAGCTTACTGCATCCACTGTGGTCAGGCATTCCAGAAGGTCACAGCAAGGAACAAGCTGCTTTCACTTGTTATCTTAGCCCTGTACTTGACTGGGCACAGGGAGCCAGCCATCTCCTCACGCTTATCTGTCACTGGCTGGCTCAGCCCAGATGTATTATTGTCTTGCTGCCTCAGCACATGCAATTCTTCAGCAGCCTGCACCTTGCTCTTTCTTGCAGAGCCTGTTAGAGCCTCCAGCCCTCATTCATGTTTTAGTTCCATAGCACACACAGCTTGCTGCGTTGCTCACAGGACTATCCAAAATCGCTTTGCAGCACTCACATGGGATTCCTTTTACCATCTGCCAGAAGTACTCTGCTGCTGATCTCATTCCTACATGAAAGACAGGCAGGCAGGCAGGCTCAAAAATAATGTCTTTGTTTGCTTTCCTCTCTCTGCATTCTCTTGGATGGACTTAGACTAGACTCATTTGAGAAGATCACTGTTAGGTGTAACTGAGAGCTGGTCAGCCTAGCCAATGGAAAATAGGTGCCTCAAAGAAAGGGCCTAAACATATGGCTTTGGAGAGGTGCTCTTCTTCTCTTTCCAAACATTGTGTCATTTCTGTCTCACTTAAAAAACTCTTCCTGTGGAGCTGCAGAGAAGGAAGAAGCCATTTTAAAGCTGTCTGCATACACATCTGCTTGTGTTGACTGATTCTCCTGTTGACTGGAATTAGCACACTGACCACTTGACATTGTTTTTTTCCAAGCCTTTTTTGAATTCCAATATCAGAAATGGCAAACTCCATCAAATGTTAGTTACTTCAGACTAAACTAGGGGACATGTGAAAGAAAATGCAAATTTGTCTAGGCTGCTGGTAGAAGAGGAGGGAGTACAAGGCCCGTGGGTACTTAAACTGTCTTCTTTTAATAGTCTGTGATTATAAATAGTTTGTGTTGAAAGAACAATAACCAGTTCCAACTTTGCTCATCCTGTGATGCACAAATTTATCTTACCTTTTCAGTATCTGTTAATACTTCACACTCTGAACATGTAACCAATAAGCCTATCTTTCTATTCAGCAAATTGAAGAGGTGTTCTGGTGATGTTGTTTGGAGTATGGAGCCTCAAAGCATGGGCTACTTGGGTAGCAGAGTACTGTTGAACTAGGAGGGCTATTGTAATCACAGAGCAGCTGCACTGACAGTAATGTTTTCACCACAAGGAAAATGAAGTCTTTGTGCAATGTAATGTAGAAGGCTGTCAAATCTGGGAAATATCTCTCTGAGTCTGCAGGCACATCAGCTGAAACCAGCTGAGATTACAGGTTGTAAATGGGGAAAATAAAATACATTCCAGGAGAGTTAGTTTGTAAAAATGGGCTGTATTTTGCTCCAGATCAAGTCAGTAGCTACACAACAGAATTTAGCCTTTATGTGCTGAGTTAATTGTCTCCTGTTCTGTTCATTGAGTGCAAGTGAAATTATTACAGAAAAAGTGAAATCAGCAAGCAAACCTAAACAACCAAATGTTTACTATTTGAATTAAAGAAAATAACAAATTGGATTGCTGATTCTCTAATCCTGACAATAGACTTTTATTTTCTGGGCTCAATTTTGAGAGCAGCATCCAATGAGAGATGTCTGTGTTTGGCAATTGAGTGAACCTTCTGTTCTGCCTAATGTCTGTCTTCCTTGTGAGAAAGGACACCTGTGCTGCTCCTGTGTTGGCTCATAATCAGGAGCTGGACTCATTTAGATGAGACAATACTGCCCAGTTGTGCTGCACTTCTTGCACAGCATCCTTCCATTTTCATAAGTGCACTTGTTTTTCCTCAATGATGTCTTTGTATTTCTCTAACATCATTCTAACCTGACTCTCCAGGTTCTTGAATACTCACATCTCTGCATATATGATATATATTAATGCCTGTGATGCACAGGCATTAATATTTTTAGATGTTTGATTGCTGTGGATTGGATTTGGACCTCAATGAGTTGGATTTTACTCACCAGAGTAAATTAACAAACAAGCTCAGAACTTGGAAGCAAAATGAAAGTGATTATTACAAAGGTGGATTAAGTGTAAAAAAGTATAAAAGGTGATAAATATATACAGGGTATATTTACATGTATTTACAATTTAGCAACAATACAGAGACCTCCTGGTACAATTAATTCAGCTTTCCCCCTCCTTGGGCAATCCAGAGGGACTACTGGCAAGTTTCCCCCACACCTTTTCTCCTTCCCTGTACCTCAAGAGACACAGTATATGAGTCATAGAATCAGTCAGGGTTGGAAGAGACCACAAGGATCATCCAGTTCCAACCCCCCTGCCATGGGCAGGGATACCCTACCCTAGATCAGGCTGGCCAGAACCCCATCCAGCCTGGTCTGAAACACCTCCATGGACAGGGCCTCAACCACCTCCCTGGGCAACCCATTCCAGGCTCTCACCACTCTGATGATGAAGAACTTGCTCCTCACGTCCAACCTGAACCTACCCATCCCCAGCTTCACTCCATTCCCCTTAGTCCTGTCACTCCCTGATATCCTGAAAAGTCCCTCTCCAGCATTTTTGTAGGCCCCCTTCAGATACTGAAAGGCCACAAGAAGGTCACCTGGGAGCCTTCTCTTCTCCAGACTGAACAGCCCCAACTCGCCTCAGTCTGTCCTCATAGCAGAGGTGCTCCAGCCCTCTGATCAACCCAGTGGCCTTTCTCTGGACACACTCCAGCACATCCACATCCTTCTTGTAATGGGAGCTCCAGAACTGGATACAGTACTCCAGATGGGGTCTCACCACAGCCCAGTAGAGTCAGTTGAGCCAGTAGAAGGTCAGAAATGAGGTAAGGGAGCCTTATGAGCGAACAGAGCCACAGAGAGAAGTGAAGAAAGGCAAAAGCAAGTCTGTGCTACCAAGTATAAACTATTCAGCAAACAAATGGGATGATACAACATTTATCAGTTGTTATTAGTCTGTGTTCTATGCCTAGCTTAATTTAGCTTTTACTCAGAAGTCTCTGGAAAATTCCTGTTCTTGTTTGTAACGAGGAGCTAGGCTAAAGCTAGTTCTAAACCATCACAATACATGCATTTTTTTTTCATACAGTGCAACACTTGAGTGTTAAAATCCTCACTGTTGTTAGTGAAAAAGCAAATGCAAGTAATAAAGGGGAGAGAAATGTTTTGGTACAGAATGCTGAAGGCAAGCACATAACTTCAAGTGTTTCGACTTGTAATCAGAAGAGATCTTGTTTGTTTCAAGTTTTAAATCTCTTCTAACATGTTGTCCTGGGTTAGGGTGGATCCTTCCCCTGGTAGAATAAACTCACCATAACACAGTGTGTTTTTTCTGGAAAATCAGGGTAAAGTGAAATTGTATTTCTTACAGTTCAAATAGAACAGTATAAGCAGAAATAAACTACTACTGAGATACAATAACCTTAAGAAAGTTGGGGAAGGGGTCAAGCAGCAGCAGCCAAAACAGCAGCGGGGGAAGATAACAGCGGGCACAGCTGAAGCAGCAGAAGCCAGCAAGGGGGAAAGTACAAGTTGTGCTTCTGGACATAAAGCTCTTGATGCTCCAATGAAATGATATTAACTTATCCATTGTTGCCATTATATGGCCTGTCCCTGCAATGTTCACCTCTCCCCTATGTCTGAGCTGGAAATCTAGCTCAAACAGCCACGTATGTGCCTCACTAAAATGGTAGATGATGTCTGGGATTAGATTTATGCTGTTTTGCATCAGGAGTTGGCATGAACCTGTGAGAAGCTGAAGCTGCTATTCTGAGATGTCTGGATACTTCAGTCTAAAGTTCAGTTATTTCTTTCAGAAAAGAAAATCCCCATAGTTGATTCACTCACTGTCTTTCAGGTCTCTTTATCTGTTTTTAATAGTTACTTTCCTAAGTATAGTCAATTTTCAGTCTTTGTAATTTTTTCAGGGGGATTATTTTCTTCTGTTCTGCAAGAAAGATAGAGGTAGAAAACAATTTAAAAAAAGAAATATTTTGGTGTTTATTGGTACACTAACATACACTAATATCTTGTTAATGTTGGAAGGTAGGAGAGCCCTGCAGAGGGACCTAGACAGGCTGGATGGGTGTGCAGAGGCCAATGGGATGAGATTTAATAAGGTGAAGTACAGGGTTCTGCACTTTGGCCACAACAACCCCAAGCAGCGCTACAGGCTGGGGACACAGTGGCTGGAGAGCAGCCAGGAAGAAAGGGACCTGGGGGTACTGATAGAGAGTAGGCTGAAGATGAGCCAGCAGTGTGCCCAGGTGGGCAGGAGAACCAATGGCATCCTGGGCTGTATCAGGAACAGTGTGGCCAGTAGGACGAGGGAGGTTATTGTTCCCCTGTACTCAACACTGGTCAGGCCACACCTTGAGTACTGTGTCCAGTTCTGGGCTCCTCAATTCAAGAGAGATGTTGAGGTGCTGGAATGTGTCCAGAGGATGGCAACAAAGCTGGTGAGGGGCCTGGAACACAAACCCTATGAGGAGAGGCTGAGGGAGCTGGGGTTGTTTAGCCTGCAGAAGAGGAGGCTCAGGGGTGACCTCATTGCTGTCTACAACTACCTGAAAGAAGGTTGTAGACATGTGAGGATTGGTCTCTTCTCCCAGGCAACCAGCAACAGAACAAGGGGACACAGTCTCAAGTTGTGCCAGGGGAAGTATAGGCTGGGTGTTAGGAGGAAGTTGTTGGCAGAGAGAGTGACTGGCATTGGAATGGGCTGCCCAGGGAGGTGGTGGAGTCGCCGTCCCTGGAGGTGTTCAAGAAAAGCCTGGATGAGGCACTTAGTGCCGTGGTCTAGTTGACTGGATAGGCTTGGCTGCTAGCTTGGCCTGGATGATCTTGGAGGTCTCTTCCAACCTGGTTGATTCTATGATTAATAATGTACTAATTTATTTATCTTACTTGGATGCATAAATTGTCCTTTTCCTCTTTTATCTTTCTCTTAGGCAGAAAATCTTCTACTTGATGCAGACATGAACATTAAAATTGCAGACTTTGGGTTTAGTAATGAATTTACAGTTGGTAATAAACTGGACACATTTTGTGGAAGCCCACCTTATGCTGCTCCTGAACTTTTCCAAGGAAAGAAATACGACGGTCCTGAGGTGGACGTGTGGAGCCTTGGGGTGATATTGTACACATTAGTAAGCGGATCGTTGCCGTTCGATGGTCAGAATCTAAAGGTACAGTTACAGCGGTGGAAGTTTGGCTTTTACTCTGTTGAGAACTTTGATGTCATTAGTAGGCTCACCTCTTAAAACTTCCTTTTAAAGGAACTGAGGGAGCGAGTACTGAGGGGGAAGTACCGCATTCCATTCTACATGTCCACAGACTGTGAAAATCTACTGAAGAAGCTGCTAGTACTGAATCCAATAAAGCGAGGCAGCTTGGAGGTAAGTAGTTCTGTCTTGGGGATAAAAGAAGTCTGCTTAAGTCTACTTCAACTGCTTGAGACTTCTTCACTTCTAAAAATATATATTTAGCATAAAAGTATATATTTATTAGGAGTTTCTTAAAGTGGAAAGAATGTTGTCTTAGAATCATAGAATGGTTTAGGTTGGAAGGGACCTCAAGGATCATCCAGCTCCAACCCCCTGCCATAGGCAGGGACACCTCCCACTAGAGCAGGTTGCTCAAGGCCTCATCCAGCCTGGCCTTAAACGCCTCCAGGGAGGAAGCAGCCACAACCTCCCTGGGCAACCTGTGCCAGTGTCTCACCACCCTCACTGTAAAGAACTTCCTCCTAACATCCAGTCTAAATCTCCCCTCTTCCAGCTTAAACCCATTCCCCCTCGTCCTGACATTACTAGACCTTGTCAATAGTCCCTCCCCAGCCTTCCTGTAGGCTCCCTTCAGATACTGGAAAGCCACTCTAAGGTCTCCTCGAAGCCTTCTCTTCTCCAGGCTGCAGAGCCCCAACTCTCTCAGCCTGTCCTCATAGCAGAGCTGCTGCAGCCCTCTGATCATCTTCGTGGCTCTCCTCTGGACCCACTCCAGCAGTTCCATGTCCTTCTTGTGTTGGGGGCTCCAGAACTGCACACAGTACTCCAGGTGGGGTCTGAGGAGAGCAGAGTAAAGGGGGAGAATCCCCTCCCTTGCCCTGCTGCCCACACTGCTCTTGATGCAGCCCAGCACACGGTGTCTTAGGTGGGGAGGAATTTCGTTTGTGCATTGGCTTCGAATTATATTCTCAGTCGCAGTCATACGTCCGCTCATTTCCCATGCATGTTTTTCAGGGTGTTTGGCTGTGTCACTAGCATCAAAGCTGAGCCTGATGCAGGGTCAGGACCATATAGATTAGGCTTAGCACTTTCCTGCTGGTAAGGATGAGGCAAATCTTTATTAAAATGGCTCTTTGAGGCTTTTGTGTGATTGCAGCAGAGAGGAAGCAGCAAGAAAATGTAGTAGAGCAATAAATCTTCATAGGAAGAGATGGGAAAAATGCATTGTCAGAAAGTCCAGGGATCTCTCTTAAACATTGAGATTTCAACAGATTCCTCTTCCCCCTCCCAGTCTTCACTTCTTGGTAAAGCAATACTGAAATTCCCACAGAGCAGATTTACGTTTACAAAGAGTAGTAAAGCAAATGAGACAGCCAGGCTAGTTATTAAGTAGTTTCCTTGAAGACTGAAGGAAACTTTATCAATATCTAGCTGCTTGAAAGTCACTTTGGGTTGATCTTTAAATACCCTGATAAAGTCTGCTGCTTTTGAATCACCTGACTGGAAGCCTAGCTGAACTTGGATGTAATATTCATCTTGGAACTGGATCATTTGTTTCACTTGAGAGTGCTTTATTGTAAGAGCCAGTTTTAAGAGTTGTACAGTATCTCAGTATGCCTATGAGATCATGTATTTAAAAGAAAAGCTAGCAAAAGTCAAGGTATTTAACAGATGTGAAACCTAGAGCAGATTACATGGCACTGTGCATCCACCTACTGAGGAGACATGAAAAACTATGTGAGAATTGTTGGGTTTGCCTCTTTAACTCAAGAGGATCAAGAAAGGGAGATGGGGTCTAAGCAGTGTGATTCCTGTCGTCCAAACACTACATCATGCTTAAACCTTAAGTGTAATTAACAGTGTCTTAACAAATGGTATTTTTTTACTGCATACTACTCCTTGGGGGAAGCCTTAAATTACTGCAAGGCTACAAATACATAAACGAATTCTGTTGTCAAGTAGACTTGTGTTTTTGTGCCAGAAATGCAGTGCAGTAATACATGTTCACAATCCCTTCCCCTTTATGCCACTCAAAGGCAAAAAAATAATCAGTTCTGTGGCAAAACTTTAATTACTTTTTTGAAAAGTCTTATTGTCAGCAAGACATTAACTGAGCCAAATACAAATTTCTGTATGGTGCTTTAAAGGGTGCATCTATTTGGTCCTGTCGTTTTGCAGCAGCAGCACTACATACAAAGAATTCAGTCTTATCAATGGAAAATTGACTTGCTCCTTCTTTGTCAGAAATAACTGGATTTGGTGTTTGCAAGGAATATTTGGAGCCTGTGGGAAATTACTTGCTGGCACTTATTTCACTCTTCTATCAATCTACTGAGCAATGTTAGTACCTGTCCCTAAAGAATCATATGTGCCAGTTGCTGTGGGAGGGAAAATGTTTTTTTAGCTCTTTAAAAAGATTAATATATCCTTAAGGGGAAATCAGGATGGTGATGATTAAGGGACTCCAGCTTGCAGGCATGCAAAAGATCTGGACCACAGCAGAAGGAAATTTTCCAAAGAACAAAGGAGAAATGTTTTAAGTGAATATCTGCATAGCATGCAGAGAGTTCAGAGGCATTTTTCCCTCTGGCCAAACTGTGAACATATTAAGATCCTTAGGAAAAGGTGACCAGTTGGCATCACAGTCTTGAAATGAATAACTTTAGGAAACATCAGCACACTCCCAAAATACTCTGTAGTTTCTAAACTTCCTTTGTTGTTATATGAAGGAGTTACTTACTGTAATAGAGGTGGTGGTATTTGTTGTAGTAGAGTTGTAGTAACATTTAGGGATCTTAATCAAGATGAGGAAAGACTTGAGGGACTTGGGACTTTTTAGTCTGGAGAAGAGAGGACTGAGAGGGGATTTAATAAATGTTTATACACACCTGAGGGTTGGTCAGGAGGTGGGGGACAGGCTCTGCTCACTTGCTCCCTGGGATAGGACAAGGAGCAATGGGTGTAAGTTGCAGCACAAGAGGCTTCCCCTCAACACAAGGGGGGACTTCTTTACTGTGAGGGTCACGTAGTACTGGAACAGACTACCCAGAGAGGTTGTGGAGTCTCTTTCCTGGAGACTTTCAAGGCCTGGATACATTCGTCTGTGATCCCTGCTAGATTGTGTGGTCTTGCTCTGGCAGGGGGGTTAGACTTGATGATCTCCTTGGATCCCTTCCAACCTCTAATATCCTGTGATGAGGTCATGAATGAATGTCAGTTACTCAACAAGATGGGAGGAAGAGATGGTGGAAATGAAAGGTACAATATGACAGATTTTTCTGTGTTGAAACTGCAGGGCTTTTTCTCTCAGCACTTTTAATGATATTTTGAGCAGGAGGATTGTGTTACTGAATGCAAATAGTAGGGGGGAATGAGGTAATGGAAACAAAAGCATGTAAAATATTAAAAGACACTAAGATGGGGAAGGTGCAAAGAGAAGAGCAGTGTCCTGATGATTCATTTCAGTTATTTTGCCCCAGAGCAGCTAGCAAAGATTTTTTTTTTTCAGGTTTGGCATATTGACCTAAAGCTCATTTCTTTTCTTAGCAAATCATGAAGGATCGGTGGATGAATGTTGGCCATGAAGAAGAAGAACTAAAGCCATATACTGAGCCTGAACCTGATTTTAATGACACCAAGAGAATAGGTAAGATTTTTACAAGGATATTGCATCTGATGTACATAGGCAATTTTATGTTGTACATCAACTAAACTCTTCTATTGGAGATGCAGTCTTATTGTACAACTGAAATGGTTGGGGATTTTTTAATGATTTAGGTGAGAAATTTCATTACCATTCTCTTCTTGTAACTACTGTTGTGATTTCACTGAGCTGAATGTTAGGAGGAAGCTCTTCACACAGTGATTTGCTGTTGGAATGGGCTGCCCAGGGAGGTGGTGGAGTCACCATCCCTGGAGGTGTTCAAGAAAAACCTGGATGAGGCACTTAGTGCCATGGTCTAGTTGATTGGACAGGGCTGGGTGCTAGGTTGGACTGGATGATCTTGGAGGTCTCTTCCAACCTGCTTGATTCTGTGATTCTATGGCATGAATCCACAGGCACAGCAAAAGACAAATGAGTTTATAGAATTCAACAATTTTGTTCTGAAGGTAATGAGGTTTATCCACCATGGTCAGAGAAAGGTACTGTAGCTTTTCTTAGTTTCTATTTGTCAGTGATTTATGTATTTGAATAGCATTTAATGCTGAATTATGTCAAATGACCAAGGTGAGAATTTCCCAGAAGAAAACAACAATGAAAGAGCTGTAGCCTTTTAGATTTTGCACAGCAGTGATGCTACCAGTCGAGTTGAATCCCAATTACCTGTTAAATTGTAAGGATTTTTTTCCTCTTTTCATTGTTAGGTTGTCAGTAAACCCATTTACTCTGCTAATGCATCTCGCTCTTCTTACTTGTAGACATCATGGTCACAATGGGCTTTTCAAGAGAAGAAATCCATGAATCCTTAGTAAACCAAAAGTACGATGAAGTCATGGCTACTTACCTGCTTCTAGGTAGAAAACCACCTGAAGTAAGTGCTAGCTAATTTGTCTTCTGTTTTGGCCTTTATGGCTTGTTGGGTTGAATATTTTGATGTTTTTTTATGAACTACTCTGTAACATCTTTTGGAGGAAAAAAAAAAACAAACCCATGTGATTGATAACTTAATAATGCCTCTCCCTTTTCATACCATCTTGGATATCTGAGTTCTCATGAGCAGAAGTAGATTGAATATATTATCTTCACATTTGCTTGTAAATATGTCAGATAGCTTTTATTAAAAGCCAGCTGTTGATCTGAAGTGGCCTGGCTTCTAAGTGCTGAGCCTTCTTGCTGCATGTTTACAGCTCAAAGCTGAGTTCATTTGACTGGAGCAATTATTCTTCTTACTACCAAGATGTCACATCTGTTACTTCTCAGAAATGTGTTCACCCTTTCTCACTCATATTAGTTAATAAATAATTACATTGTATTCATTAATAAATTTGTTGTAGAAAAGTCTTTTGGCTCTCTTTAGCTAGAGGCATCTGTAGATCTTTAGGCACCACAGAGATTTTCAAGAAATCAAATTGACCCCCCCAAAGATTTCTTCTTGAAGGAATATTGTTCTTGCTGCTTCATTGACCTTCTTTCATTTCCAAGATAGTGTAGATATGATATGTGCATCCTTGAGTGCATTTTCCCAGAGCATCTCTGAACCAGAATTCCCTTGTGATAGCAGAGCATGGAGAGAATCTGTTTGAAATTAATCTTGATTCAAACTGCTTGAAAAAGGATATTTTGTCTCTTCCACTTCTTTTACTTAGAATCATAGAATCATAGAATGGTTTAGGTTGGAAGGGACCTCAAGGATCATCCAGCTCCAACCCCCTGCCATAGGCAGGGACACCTCCCACTAGAGCACTAGAGCTTACAACTCATGCTTCCTAGATATCAACAAACCAGTGACTGAGATATCTTGAAGGCCTTAAACAGTCCTTGAATCCGTAGTGCTTGCTTTTTTAACCTTTCTGACTCATTATGGTGTATTCTGAAATCGTTCTGAGGCTGGAAATGTTTGTTAATCTTTAAAAAATAAAGGCAGGGAAAGCTATTCTTTGGCTTCTGTTTTAAAATAGCACTAGAGTTGTCACTGTTGTGATGGTTTGGATATCCCCCACCCCCCCCACACTTTAGAAATCACCCAGACTAGACTCAGTCGGCTCTGGAAATTTGAATGAAGCTTATATTTACAGCTAGCACAATTTACAAGCAGATATTTACAGTATATACAGTTCTAGACAGAAATAGACAAGGTAAAAAAAAGTAACACAGACACAGCTCCCCTCCCGGAAACCTAAGTCCCCAGGAGGGGCTCTCAACCACCCCTCACCTTCCCCCTACCCCTCTCAACCTTACCCCAGTCCCTAAGAAGAATGGAGGTTCGGCCAAGAGGATTAAGAAGCAAAGGTGAATCAGCCAAAGAAAATGGAGGGTGAGGTTAGAAAGCAAGATGGAGTTCAGCCAGCAGCCTCAACTCCACAGCAGGCAAAGAGCCGAAAGCACAGCCCCAGAGCGAAGTGCCCAAGCGAAGTGCAGAGCAAAGTGACTTTATCTTTGTTTTGCATTTCTTCTTTACACATCTCAGCAAGACTGTGAGGGAAGTAGACCTCACCATTGTTTTCATTTTACAGCCTATGATCTAATTCTTCTCACCAAAACATTCTAGCAAGGCTCAAACTAGCACAACTGTCAATGTTCTTTTAATTTTATTTTGAGCATTCATTAACTTTTTAGCTTAACCTGTGTGTTCTTAAAAGCATTTTAAACACAAAGTGATTAAGTCTCTGAATACAAATTTAAATTAGGAAAAAAAGCCTTTGATTAGAACTCTTTGCTTTGTTACGCCATGAAAGTATCAGTAATGCTGAATTATGTTTTATGCTTTGAAAAACTGTTTCTCTTACAGTTTGAAGGAGGTGAGTCCTTGTCCAGCAGCAACCTGGGTCAAAGGTCTCGTCCTAGCAGCGACCTCAACAACAGTTCTGTGCAGTCTCCCGCTCACTTGAAGGTCCAACGGAGTATATCAACTAATCAGAAACAACGGCGGTTCAGCGATCATGGTGGGGATGACATTCCAACAAGTAAAGTAACATACACAATTTAAGTCTAAATGTGCAGTGTTTTGTGAACCTAGGAGGTCCACCACTCTGTGCATTTCTTGTGTATCTCATCATGCTCCACTGTGATGCTTTTATTTGTATGAACGCTTCTGTGGTAAATCTGGGTCAATGTAATCTGCAGGTTCCATTGCTTTTGGACTTAATTGACTCCCTAAGAGCTTGGGGATGTTTCCTGTTTAGGAATTAATGGCAAAATACTTGTCAGGATAAACTCAAAGGCAGCAAAAACATGATGGGCATTAGTACATCTGAACTTAGAATCATAGAATGGTTTAGGTTGGAAGGGACCTCAAAGATCATCTAGTTCCGAACCCTTGCCGTAGGAAGAGACACTTCTCACTAAAACAGGTCGCTCAAGGCCTCATCCAGCCTGGCCTTGAACACCTCCAGGTAGGAAGCAGCCACAGCCTCCCTGGGCAACCTGTGCCATTGTCTCACCACCCTCACTGCAAAGAACCCTTTCCTAACATGTAGCTTGAATCTCCCCTCTGCCAGTTTAAACCCATTACCCCTTGTCCTGTCATTACAAGACCTTGTCAATAGTCCCTCCTCAGCCTTCCTGTAGGCCCCCTTCAGATACTGGAAAGCCACTCTAAGGTCTCCTTGAAGCCTACTCTTCTCCAGACTGAAGAGCCTAGCTTTCATAGCCTGTCCTCATAGCAGAGCTTCTGCAGCCCTCTGATCTTGGCCCTCCCCAGGACTCACTCCAGCAGTTCAATGTCCTGCTTATATTGGGAGCTCCAGAACTGCACACAGTACTCCAAGTGGGGCCAAAATGTTTGTTTCCAAGAGACAACAATTTTATCAGGTATTCAGGGAATGTTTTTAGGTGAAAGTGAAAGTGGCCACGTCAAAAATGAGTGCATATTGTACACATTAAGTGAAAGACACTGAAATCATCTGTCAAGAGAAACAGTGGATTCCCCTGCATTGGACAGTTTTAAGACTCAGCTTAACAAGAGTGCCTTCTATGAGTCTGTGTGAGAGATGATTTTGCTAATTATCCCCCTCCCCAAAAAAATATCAAATGACTATTTCTAAAATGGTTGGCCTTTTTCTCTCATGATTTATTTTAAATTTTATTCTATGTTCTCCCTCTGTATTAGTGTATTTTTCATTCAAAAAAGTAACTGGTATTGTGAGCATCACTGATGTGACTTTGTTTCAAGGGATTGTAAACTTCTACTGATGAAGGATTTGCCCCAAGGTATTTTAATGAATGATGAGGGAGAAGGAATTGTACTTTCTCCAAGTATAAACGAAGTAGTTCTAGAGAACTTCTTTACTGTAAGGGTCACAGAGCACAGGAACAGGCTCCCCAGGGAGGCTGTGGAGTCTCCTTCTCTGGAGACTTTGAAGGCCTGTCTGGATGTGTTCCTGTGTGATTTGTGTTAGATAGGATTGTCCTGCTCTGGCAGGGGGGTTGGACTCGATGATCTCCCTGGGTCCCTTCCAACCCCTAACATCCTATGATTTCAAGGAGCAAAAGATCTTTCAATAGTCCTTAGAGGAAAAGTTATGTGACCAAAAAGTACTAAAATAATTTGAAAAGTATCTGCTAATTCCTTTTTTTCATAATCCCACACAAATTTCATGGGTTTAAAATAAGAATTAAAATACTCTCATAGATTTTATTTAATGATCCAAAAGGGAAACTGATTCTGAACTACAAATTGGTAACGAAAATAAAGTGGGTAAAAAGAATGTTAAGCTGTCAAAGCTTAGTTTACAAAGTTGATATGTGTGCTGAGTTTGCAGTCATAGTTGTTCAAATGCTTTTTTTGGTCTTGGGGGAACTATATTTGGAGTATTTTGGCCAAGAAAAATGCAGTGATTATTTTTAGGTATTTTATTAATACTGTTTTTATTTGGCAGTTGGTCCCTCAATTCCTCCTGCTGTGTCATACACAAAAAGGGCTCAGGCAAATAGTGTGGAAAGTGAACAGAAAGAAGACTGGGACAAGGATGTTTCACGCAAACTCAGCAGCACTACAGTGGGATCCAAAGGGGAGATGGCTGCAAGTCCACTTGTGGGTCCAGAAAGGAAGAAATCAAGTGCAGTTACCAGTGTGAGTCTGTGTGCTTTTGGCTTGTTGTTTTTTCTCTGTTTAAAATCTGCAGCATAAGGTTACTATAGACATAAAGGTTACTGAATAAGCCACAAAGTCTATTTCTGGTAACTTTTACTGGCAGACAGAAATGGGTTACAGTGAATGCCTTTTAAAATAAACCTTTTTCTCCCCCTCCCTCCCCCAACTTTACTTTTTCTAACACTAACATAACAGTAAGCAGGAGAATGTCTGCACTTGGGCAAACTGACAATCTCTCAAGACAAATAGTGGATATTTAAGGAAAGCCAATGTGAAGTGATTTCCTACTGGTTCCTAATGCTTCTAAGAGACTTCCTGAATTGGAGATTTCATCTGGATCCCTCCTGAACTTTTTCTCTGTAAATTTATCTGTTTAGCTTTCTGAAACCACTTTGCTTGGACTTCAGAAACGGGGTGAGGTGAAGGGAAACAACTCACTTGTTCTCTAGTGTGTGTGCCTGTTGATATTATGAGTTACAACCTGATTCTTCTGTTAAGAACCTTATAATTGTCTATTTCTGCTGTTGGTAGCTTAGTAATTTTTTACCATATTGCTGTCTCAGACATGTTTTTTTCCCAGGTGGAAGAGCTTGTCTCTAATAATGTGAAAGCATCTACTTTGCTTTGTGGGAGTTCATGTTCAATAGTATCAGTGTTTAGGATACACAATGAAAAGGTGTTGCACATTGTATAAAATGCTACTTAAGAGCAACAGTGAAGAGCAGCAACAAACAACAAATATAATCATAATTTTAAGATTCAAGTATGCTTTTTGCTGTTTAAGAGACCTGCTGTATTCAATATGAAAATTCTGGCCTGCTTTGAGTACAGGAGATGGACAGCAGGAATTCTCAGCATCTTCTAGGATTCTGTGTGCTGCCTTTCCCAGGGCAGTGATACACATTTCTGGTAGAATTCTCTTAAAATAAAATAGGCTGAAGTTCATTTAACTATTTAATATTCTGTGGACTTCCTGCAGTACCTCTGCAGATATTTTAAATGTTTTTTTTTTTTCTCTTATTTTTAAATAGCTTTTTGCCCTTCCATAAAGAGTCTTTGAAATTGTGGCCATGTGGATTTCATGCAAGAACTTTTGAGTCTTTAAAAATTAGATTTCATATTTGAGCTTTTCTAAAACTTCATTGCCCCAAAGCAGATTACAGTATCACCAAGGTTGGAAGAGACCTCACAGATCATCAAGTCCAAGCCGTTACCACAGAGCTCAAGGCTAGACCATGGCACCAAGTGCCACGTCCAATCCTGCCTTGAACAGCTCCAGGGATGGCAACTCCACCACCTCCCTGGGCAGCCCATTCCAGTAGCCAATGACTCTCTCAGTGAAGAACTTTCTCCTCACCACAAGCCTAAATTTCCCCTGGCACAGCTTGAGGCTGTGTCCTCTTGTTCTGGTGCTGACTGCCTGAGAGAAGAGAGCAACCTCCTCCTGGCTACAACCACCCCTCAGGTAGTTGTAGACAGCAATAAGGCCTGCCCTGAGCCTCCTCCTCTTCTCGAGGCTAACCAAGTCTCTCAGCCTCTCCTCGTAGGGCTTCTGCTCGGTGCTCGAGGCCTCTCCCCAGCCTCGTTGCCCTTCTCTGGACACATTGAAGCATCTCAATGTCCCTCTTAAACTGGGCGGGGCAGAACTTGACACAGCACTCAAGGTGTGGTCCAACCAGTGCAGAGTACAGGGGCAGAATGACTTCCCTGCTCCTGCTGGCCACACCATTCCTGATGCAGGCCAGGATGCCATTGGCTCTCTTGGTGTGTCATGTATGGTACAAGCTCATATGTCTAAAGCATTTATTTGCTTCAGGAGAACTAATTACCGTGGAGTATCTTTGCTATGAGGAATGAGAAATTTGTTTATTTGCTAATGGCAGCTTCAGTATTTATGTTTTTAACTCTGTTGCTATTTTGAGGATTTCATGAATGGGTTTGTAATGGGCATGATTAAGGAATGGTGATGTCTGAAAAAGTGAATTTGGTTTTCAAAATTCAAAGATGTAAAATGGGCAAAGCTAATTTAATGTGGATAATTTTTATAACACTGTTGATAATTTTGAAGGTAACAGTGTTAAGGAAAACAGGATTTCTTAAACACATTTGTCACCTTTGGTTGTAATAGTGTAGCTCAGGAGAATTCAATTCAAAAACAGTGTAGTAATGCTGCTTATGAATTGGCTTTGAAAGAGTTTAATTCAGTAATCTCTGTGAGGTGATACTAATGCCAAAAAGCAGTAGATGAGGGAGACCTAGACACAGTAAATCTTGCAGACTTCACGATGTCCTGCTGTACCCAGGTTTATTGGCTTTGAAATCTTTTGCCAACCTGCATCAATATGCAATGTCAGCACTTTGCAAACCTCTCCCATCCCAAATTAGGTTCATAAAATCATAGAATAGTTTAGGTTGGAAGGGACTTCAAGGATTATCCAGTTCCAACCCCCTGCCATAGGCAGGGACACCTCCTACTAGAACAGGTCATTCAGGGCCTCAGCCAACCTGGCCTTGAACACCTCCAGGGAGGAAGCAGCCACAGCCTCCCTGGGCAACCTGTGCCAGTGTCTCACCACCCTCACTGCAAAGAACCCTTTCCTAACATGTAGTTTGAATCTCCCCTCTAGCAGTTTAAACCCATTACTCCTTGTCCTGTCATTACAAGACCTTGTCAATAGTCCCTCCCCAGCTTTCCTGTAGGCTCCCTCAGATACTGGAAAGCCACTCTAAGGTCTCCTCGAAGCCTTCTCTTCTTCAGACTGAAGAGCCCCAACTCTCATAGCCTGTCCTCATAGCAGAGGTGCTCCAGCCCTCTGAGCATTTTCTTGGCTCTAATTCAATATATACTGTGTTTAAAAACTAATAATTATACATCATGTACTGAAAGCAACTTTTCAGCAGCTAATCTGTGCATGTTGAGAGGAGAATGTAGGTACTTTGAAGTGTGTGCAAACTGAAATTAATAATAGAAAGAAAATCCAATCAGTATTTGGTGCTACAGGACCTATTTGCCATCATAATTTCTGTCTTGACTGATGCAGATTGGTAATGTTTGCATTTTTCTCTTGAGAACTCTTTCCACAGGAAGCAACAAACTGTAAGGCTGGAGCTGTAGCTGTCATCTTAATCTGTGCAGGGAAGCATTCAACCAACCAGATGTGTTTTCTGGCCTTCCAGTTTGGTCTTTTGATTTTGGAGACAATTTAGTAAGACAATGTGTAGGAATTGGATAATTATATTTAATAAAGCAGTCATCATAAAATGAAATGTCTCTGTTTTGATCAGAGGACTGCCATATGAGGAAAGACTGAGAGAACTGGGTCTGTTCAGCTTTGAGAAGAGAAGGCTTAGAGGAAACCTTACTACCATGTACCAGTACATAAAGGGTGGCTACCATGACAGTGGAGGCTCCCTTTTTACAAGAAGACTCCTGGGGAGATACCAATTGGTGTCCAGGAGAAATTTTTTTTTTCCCCATGAGAACAGTTAGAGATTGGAATCATCTCCCAAGGGAAATGGTGGATTCCCCTATGTTAGTCAGCCTTTAAGACTCAGCTCAACAAGGTGCTGGGCCATCTCATTTTAACTACACTATCGCTAGAGATTGGACCAGATGATCCTTGGGGTTCCTTCCAATCTGGCATTCTGTGATTCTGTTCTCTTTTAGAGTGCTTTAAATGCTACAGTAAGGACCTGGTCTATGAGCTGTCAGAAAAAAAGCAGCTGTGGTGTAAATTATTTGTGTCAAAAGATGAACTTGGTACATCTGAAGACCCCCGTATTAGTCTTCTGACTAACGCATGTCTTATTTAGTAATTTGAAGACCTATGTGTATTCTTAATATACCTAATAGCAAGTGGTTTAAACTGGTTTGGTTTGCTTTCCATGCTTATGTTTTTGCACAACATAATATGCAGCAGAAGAAAGTATTTAACTTTACTCTTAATTTCCTTCTAGAATAATGTATTTTCTGGTAGTGGAATGACAAGGAGGAACACTTACGTTTGCGAACGATCTTCAGACCGCTACTCTGCGATACAGAATGGGAAGGACAACAGGTATTCTTCTGCTTTGCTTATTAATTTGGGTACAAGAACTGGAGCATAGAAGCATCCAGCAAGGCAAGGGAGGTGATTCTCCCCCTTTACTCTGCTCTCATCAGACCCCACCTGGAGTACTGTGTGCAGTTCTGGAGCCCCCAACACAAGAAGGATATGGAACTGCTGGAGCGGGTCCAGAGGAGAGCCACGAAGATGATCAGAGGGCTGCAGCAGCTCTGCTATGAGGACAGGCTGAGAGAGTTGGGGCTTTTCAGCCTGGAGAAGAGAAGGCTTTGAGGAGACCTTAGAGTGGCTTTCCAGTATCTGAAGGAAGCCTACAGGAAGGCTGGGGAGGGACTATTGACAAGGTCTGGTAATGTCAGGATGAGGGGGAATGGGTTTAAGCTGGAGGAGGGGAGATTTAGACTGGATGTTAGGAGGAAGTTCTTTACAGTGAGGGTGGTAAGACACTGGAACAGGTTGTCCAGGGAGGTTGTGGATGCTTCCTCCCTGGCAGTGTTTAAAGCCAGGCTGGATGAGGCCTTGAGCAACCTGCTCTAGTGGGAGGTGTCCCTGCCTATGGCAGGGGGTTGGAGCTGGATGATCCTTGAGGTCCCTTCCAACCTAAACCATTCTATGATTCTATGATTAAATAGCAAGTTATGCAATTAATCATTATCATTATGAAGCATGGTTTGAAGTACGTAAAGTTTGCATATTTTCATCTTGTCTTCCACAGCAGTGTCTGTGTTTGGGATGAATTTTATAACTGAATGTATAGACCTGCCTTTGCCTCTTTTATGGAAGCACATTTATTGCTAAGGGTTGCCTTCCATCATAGAGTGAAGCAACTATGCTGACAACTAAGTAGGCAGCTCTTCTGTGGAGAACTTAAGGTGGTTTGCCCTAACACTGTAGCCTTTTTCACTTGTCCTGGCAATTGTGCAAAGCTGAAATTGTCAAGACTTGTTGAAGCGCAAACCCTATGAGGAGAGGCTGAGGGAGCTGGGGTTGTTCAGCCTGAAGAAGAGGAGGCTCAGGGGTGACCTCATTGCTGTCTACAACTACCTGAAGGGAGGCTGTAGCCAGGCGGGGGTTGGTCTCTTCTCCCAGACAACCAGCAACAGAACAAGGGGACACAGTCTCAAGTTGTGCCGGGGGAGGTCTAGGCTGGATGTTAGGAGGAAGTTGTTGGCAGAGAGAGTGATTGGCATTGGAATGGGCTGCCCAGGGAGGTGGTGGAGTCACTGTCCCTGGGGGTGTTCAGGAAAAGCCTGGCTGAGGCACTTAGTGCCATGGTCTGGTTGACTGGATAGGGATAGGTGATAGGTTGGGCTGGATGATCTTGGAGGTCTCTTCCAACCTGGTTGATTCTGTGATTCTCTTTACAGTAGATCTTTTCCAATATAGCTGATTATATGACTCTGTGATCCTTTTCATATCGTTTGACATAAAAAGTAGTGATGATAACTAATTTGTACCTATATGTGAGGTGAAAATTGCACTCAGTTTTAGTGTGTTTTTTTAAATGTTACTTTGTTTAACAGTGCCACAATTACTGGCTTCTAAAATTCATTCTGTTTTCATGTTTGATGTTAGTAAACCCCTGTTCCTGGCTAAAAAATAAAACACTGGTTTTAATGGAGAGTGACAAAAACTAGATTTAGTATAATGCAATAAATCTCACTCTTAAGCTATTTAAATATAACTGTTACGGTAATATGAACCCCTCCAAAAAAATCCCTAAGGTGAAATAACAGCAGTTTGGTTTTCTATCTTGGTGCTTGACTTTTTTTTTCCTTAATCATGCATTTAAATCTGGAAATAGGAAAAGTACAGGGCTGTAGATCTTAGTAAAATCATGAGCTATGGAGCATGTCTGTATCAGGAACAGTGTGGCCAGTAGGACAAGGGAGGTTATTCTACCCCTGTACTCAGCACTGCTCAGGCCACACCTTGAGTACTGTGTCCAGTTCTGGGATCTTCAATTCAAGGGAGATGTTGAGATACTGGAATGTGTCCAGAAGAGGGCGACAAAGCTGGTGAGGGGCCTGGAACACAAACCCTATGAGGAGAGGCTGAGGGAGCTGGGGGTGTGCAGCCTGGAGAAGAGGAGGCTCAGGGCTGACCTCATTGCTGTCTGCAGTTACCTGAAGGGAGGCCGTAGCCAGGTGGGGTTGGTCTCTTCTCCCAGGCAACCAGCAAGAGAACAAGGGGACACAATCTAAAGTTTTGCTGGGGAGGTCTAGGCTGGATGTTAAGGGTAAGTTCTTGCCAGAGAGAGTGATTGGCATTGGAATGGGCTGCCCAGGGAGGTGGTGGAGTCGCCATCCTTGGGGGTGTTCAAGAAAAGCCTGGATGAGGCACTTAGTGCCATGGTTTGGTTGATTGGCTAGGGCTGGGTGCTAGGTTGGACTGGTTGATCTTGGAGGTCTCTTCCAACCTGGTTGATCCTATAGTTCTGTCAAGTACTGCTATTTAAAGTGCTTTATGGAGGAAATGTTAAAAGGGAAAGAAAAAATTCAATATTTATTGCAAAAATTCCAGATTTTTTTTTTCAAGAGCATCTTTCCAAATTCTGTCTGTAATTTAAAATATTTTAACCAAGCTTGTAGCTTTATTTTTTAAAAAGAAGGAAAAGAAGGCATGTTTTATAGATTGTACATTTCTAAAAAAATAAAGGGCTAAAATATTTACTGAAATATTGTTTTCTGTATCTCACAAAGATTGTTAAATGTTCTTCTTTGTGATGGTTTGGGTGTTACCTGCCCCATCCCCCAACACACACTTTGTAAAATCACCCAGACTAGACTCAGCAGCTCTGGAAGTTGAATGAAGCTTTGTATTTACAGCTTAGCACAACGTACAAGCAGAGATTTACAACATAGACAGAAATATACAGGTTTAAAAGGTAATACAGAAACACAACAGCCCCTCCCAGAAACCTGAGTCCCCAGGAGGGGCTCTCAACCACCCTTCCACCTTTTTCTCACCCTTCTACCTTACCCAAGACCTTGCCTTATGCTCAAGGAAGATTGGAGAGTTGGCCCAGGACATTAGGAAGCAGATGGATTAGTCACACAGACAGCAGGTTAGGTTAGAGAGCCCACAAAGCCCAGAGAGCGACTCTGTTATCTATATTTATGTTCTTGTTCTTGCACATCTCAGCAAGCCTATGAGTGCAGTATACATCACCATTGTTTCCTTTTCACAGCCTACGATCTAATTCTTCTCACCAAAACATTCTAGCTAGGCTCAAACTAGCACATTCTTGCAGTAGATTTAATACCAACCCCATTATAACAGGAAGAGATTTGATTTAGAGTTTATATTTTTACCTACAGTATTCCAAAGGCAGGCAACTCAAAATCCCTGTGCATTTCTTGAGTGCACTGAATATGCTCAGATCTTTGAGCATGTTCTGAAAAATGACAGAGGGCAATTTTCTTGTAAGTTGTGTATTTGCCTTTCCTACAGAGTGGTGCAGCTGAACATCTCAAATCATTGGATTACTTACTATTAGCCAAAATCTTTCACCTCTTCAGTTATTGTTTAGCTTTGGGACTGCTGTTGCTGGTACATGATTTCTTCAGATATTGTTTAGCTTTGGGACTGCTGTTGCTGGTACATGATTTCTTCAGATATTGTTTAGCTTTGGGACTGCTGTTGCTGGTACATGATTTCTTCAGATATTGTTTAGCTTTGGGACTGCTGTTGCTGGTACATTATTAATGCAGTTTCATGTTTGTAGAGGCAAAGCTGTGCTTTGGCTTAAGTCACTTCTGTTTTAAAAAGTAGTAACAGTGGTTTTGCTGCTACTTTCACCTCTTCTTTGCCACTTAGACAAAGCAGAAATAAAGATACCTGTAGAAGAGGCTGTATTTGTAAAGTGTTGACTCAGCCTAGCAGTGGCTGGGATAGTTCAGAGAAGACACAGTCACTTCCAAGTGATAATGTGGCAGGAGATCCTGATGATTTAAGTATTTTTGAGCTTTAACTGAAAATAAGAGTATTCACTTAACAAAGGGAGAGTCTGTTTATTCCCTCTGTTTTAAGCCTTCTGCAAATGTGTTCTTCAGTAGTTTTTCACAATTGCCATCTACTCTTTGTAGTCTGTCTTCATGTGTATGTAAAGCTTTATTCTTGGAAGGAATGAACGACCTAATTTCACATACATGGGTGAAGAGAATTTTCTCAGAGTTCTGTATTCCCTGGCTGACTAAGGCAGCCTGGCCACTTAGTCTTCTGGTTGGTTACACACCATTTGCTGTCTTCAAACAGAAAAAAAGAATTAGTTGTCATTTTCCATGGAGTTTTACACTAACCTTTCTTTTTCCTTTTCATTTCTCTGTCCCTCCTGCCTCGCTGCCATGGTAAAAGCCTAACAGAAATGTCTGCAAGTAGCACATCTTCTGCAGGCTCTGCAGTAGCTTCTGCTGTATCAACACGGCCTCGACATCAAAAGTCCATGTCTGCCTCTGGTCATCCTATCAAAGTTACACTGCCAACCATCAAAGATGGCACTGAAGCTTACCGACCAAGGTAGTAAATTGGTTACTATTTCCTTGATGCTGTGCACTGGGTGGGCTGGGGATACTGGATGGGGCACTTAGTGCCATGGTCTAGTTGATAGAATAGGGCTGGGTGATAGGTTGGACTGGATGATCTTGGAGGTCCCAACCTGGTTGATTCTGTGATTCTATGAAATGCTGCTGTTCAGTCACAGAATACTTCAGTATGTTTGCAGTCTGTTAAAAACTGTTAAGCTGCATTCTGTTCCAAAACAGTAGCTTGCTCAAGTAGTGTGGATATTGCAGATGATTTCAGCCTGATTTCGTTCATCACACATGTTTATATATGGTTAAAGAAGTTCCTTGACTGCCTCCTTCTGGAAACTTCTGGAAAACTTGAGCAGTTAAAAATGTAACTAATTAGACAGGACTGTACAACACAGGCCACCATAAAGTCAAGTGAAATACTGAAATGTTAGCCTCCTAGTTTTGTAGATTGATGGAGTCATTCCTATCTGAAAGCATCATAGTATAGCTGCTCTTACTCTTAACATCCAAATTGCTTTATGTATTTATCTGTGCCAGATGATTACTTAAGCATCTGTTATGTTTTTTGGAGTGCTGATGTGTTAAAGGGTTTGATGAACGTATTCTGAAAGAGATCTTACTACTGGCTTTTGTACCTTTTTCCTGTATCCTGTTATCTGTGTATAATTATTTTTCACTTGAGATAATTTCCAGGCTGGATGGGGCTCTGGCCAGCCTGATCTAGGGTAGGGTGTCCCTGCCCATGGCAGGGGGGTTGGAACTGGATGATCCTTGTGGTCCCTTCCAACCCTGACTGATTCTATGATGATCTGATTTTACAATTCAAATGTCTGTTGATTATTTCTACATACAAACCATAAAAGCAAATCAGTGGCAGATCTGGGATTTATAAAAGAGCAAGGTTTTGAGGTTTGGGGTTTTTTTTTTCTTATCTTTAAGAAGTGGTTGTTATGTAGGAGCATTTCTAGCGTAGTCTTTCTCTTTATTTATGCTTCTGTTTTCCCAGCAGTGCAACTCAAAGAGTGCCTGCTGCTTCCCCATCTGCTCATAGTATTAGCACTACCACTCCAGACCGAACCCGCTTTCCTCGGGGGAGTTCAAGTCGAAGCACTTTCCATGGTGAGCAGCTAAGGGAGCGGCGTAATGCCACTTACAATGGACCGCCCGCCTCACCATCACATGAAACCGGTGCTTTTGCACATGCTAGAAGAGGGACATCAACTGGTATAATAAGCAAGATAACTTCCAAGTTTGTTCGCAGGTTAGTACCTCGATTTTTAAGAGACAAAATAAAAGGCACAGCCGTTAACTAGGGCCATCACTGAGAATTTCCACTTTAAGCCTGAAGTGAATGTAAATTTAGTTAGAATGCTGCTTGTTCTGTGTGTTCCTTGCAGAACCTGCCTCGTTTTACTTGTGTATGTTGTAATCGTATGTGACTAGCTGTTCTGCTTCTTTGTCTCAGAGGAGCAAGAGAATGCTACTGCAGTGTTTTTTTGCTCATGCTTTACAGCTCAAATACAAAGCTGTAACAGTTAAGTTAAAATCAAAGTGACTTAAAAATGAGTCATTATTTAACGTTAACAACAGTTTACTTTTTTAACCGGGTGCAGTTTGTTGCGTGGATGTTACACTTTCAGTTTTATTGCTGTGCACAGAGAGAACAGATACCAACAGACTGACACAGGGAATTCCAAAATCTGTGAATAAATGAGAAGCATAGAAGTAAGCAAGACTCTAGGTGGAAATACTAGTATTTCAGCAGCACACAACCTCTCTCATCATGTTACCAGCTTCTTCAAATGTAAGTTCAGGATTCTGAAAGAAGAAAACCCACACATCCTGGACCTGCATTTGTTTCTGTGACGATGCTAACAGTCCAGTGAGGAGAGGTGCTGGGAAAGATGTTTTGTTTTTTAAATACACTGTTTAATATCAAGTGACTTTTGACTTAGCAGTCACAACAGCTTTCCCAAAAGGGGAGACTTAATTTTCAGCTTGCCTCTTTCTGACAGTGGCCTTTCTTTACCTATAATTCTTAATCCTACTTATGGATGTGTTCCATAGCGTATTACTGTCTGGTTTATAACAGAACTAAATCTTGGAAACCCCTATTTTCTTTGCAGAATCATGCTGTTCTGTACTGAATTCTATAATTATTATGTTAAAGTTCAAAGCCAGGTTAAGCTAGCAGTAGCAAATAAATAGAAACATTGAATAGTGTAAGGTGATATTACAAAGGCAAAGCGAGAAAGCTAGAAACTCAATAATGTTCTTCCTAAAATGAATTTAACCTGACTGATGAGCTGACAAGAGGTGAGCTGATAAGAGGTATTAGTGAGGTAAACACTATGATGACCAAAAAAACCAAAAGAGTATGTGGATTATTTTCTTTTTTCAGAAACCTGAACATAACAGGACTATGACCCTCCACTGTTGGTATCTCCAGCACTTAGTTGAGGGAATCAGTTTCTTCTCTTTTTTTTAAAGGAAAAAAGGTTCTTGTCAAGTTAATCAACTCTGGTGTCAGGATAGACTTCCAAAAGGGGAAGAAAGGTGTATTGTGCTAGGGAACTAACCAGTTCTTCACTGTAAGGGTCACAGAGCACTGGAGTAGGCTTTCCAGAGAGGTTGTGGGGTCTCCTGTGGAGACTTTGAAGGCCTGTCTGGATGTGTTCCTGTGTGATCTGTGTTAGATAGGATTGTCCTGCTCTGGCAGGGGGGTTGGACTCGATCTCCTTGGGTCCCTTCCAACCCCTAACATCCTTGTGAGCCTGTAAAAAAGAGCAGAGACTGGTTTGTTTTGTTGGTTTTACTGATTTTTGTTTGCTCATTTGTTTTGTATGGTTTTGGGTTTGTTTTTTTTATAGCTCATTGTTATTTGCAAGGAATGGTATCTTTAATTTTTTGAACAGTCAAATCAAAGAATTCATTATTTTCATGATGTTAAACCACAGGTTAAAGATTATAAACTATGCATTTCTAATTAACACTGTAAATTGATGTCTTAAAACAGCCTTTACCATAGCACATTGTTGTACAACTTCCTATTATGTTTTTGTCTGCTAAAAATACATTTTCCTCTAGTGAAGGCCTTTTATGGGTTTTGTTACCGGGGTGGGGGGGTGGGGGGGCAGTCATTGATATTTTGTCTTGTTTTTGTGTTTGTTTTAAACTTTGGATTGTTTGAGATTTTCAGTGGCTGAGATGACATGGGTGGAGGAGGGGGTTGTCGTTTTAGTTGGATCACATTAACTGCATGCCTTTTAACTTCTGTACCATTCAGGAAATAATGGTTTAAAGTGTACTTGATTGGAAGGTGTCATGAAAGACTTTTTATTATGCTGGGTTTTTTTTCCTTTTTGGCAAAGGTAAATGCCTTTTCTGGTAAGTATATGGGTTTAAGCTGGAGGAGGGGAGATTTAGATTGGATGTTAGGAGGAAGTTCTTTACAGTGAGGGTGGTGAGACACTGGCACAGGTTGCCCAGGAAGGTTGTGGATGCTTCCTCCCTGGAGGTGTTTAAAGCCAGGCTGGATGAGGCCTTGAGCAACCTGCTCTAGTGGGAGGTGTCCCTGCCTGTGGCAGGGGGTTGGAGCTGGATGATCCTCGAGGTCCCTTCCAACCTAAACCATTCTATGATTCTATATACAGTAAATACACAATGAGAATGCTTAATGATAGGGTGTTGAAGTATTTTTGTATCAATGGTTTATGTCAAATAATACTTCTCTGATGTTAGCTACTAAAAAGTATTTGTGTTTTGAAGGTACTAATCAGGTAATTGAAATTCAGTGTTAAAATGTTTGTACAGCAGCACTAGGAACATACCCAAGTGGCTTATACAATCTATGGATATTTTTCAAGTTGCTCCAGACTAAAATGGCATAACACAAAACAGTTACTTGGTAAACTACAGCTCTAGTTCAACAAGATATAAAAGATATATTTAACCCCAGGCTCAGTGGTAATCTTAACCAAATTCAGTGTAACAGCTGATTTTGCTTCATGTTAAGCAGACATTGAAGTAACCTTTCTGAACTGGGCTCCAAAGAGCTGGCCTTGCAAACTCTTAAGCATGTCTTACCTTTAATAACTTTAGTGTGCATAAGCATGGGCATGTACCTAAGTGCTTTCAGGGCTGAGATCTAAAGGCCTGGCCCAGGAAGGGAGCCCAACTGGACCACCTTGATTGACTGCTCCTCTGCGCTTGCTGGAATTAATGTGTGACCGTTGCGCTGTCTGCAGGAGGTTGAAAACAGTGTGTTAATTTTATCATCAATTAAAAAAACCAAACCAAACAACAAAAAACACAACCAGCAACATTAAATAATTACATGTCAGACCTGAAAGAAGTTACCATTAAGGGAAACTAAAATTGCAGCTGTGGAAAAAATGTAGTATTAGGCTTGACATTATTATGCTGATTTGAGGGGGTTTTTTTTGTTCAGTACCTATATAACATTGTTCTAGATGTAGGTTTTTGTAACTTTTATTTTTCACCTTTATCATTGAATCTCAACCTTAACTTTGTTTTGAGGGATCCAAGTGAAGGCGAAGCCAGTGGCAGAACTGACACCTCAAGGTGAGGAGCCACTATTAATACTTCGCTCCTAGGTCTTTCGCATCAAGGTTTAAATGATTTCTTAAGGATTTTAACCAGGATGTAAACCAAAATAGTGCTTAAGTAACCTGCATTTCAAAAAAAATGGGTTTTTTTTCCTTTGAGGGGGGGGAGGGGGTTTTGGTGAGGTCCTTTATCCCTCATTTTTCCTCTCTTGCAAAGTATTTAATATGAAACTTTAAGCATATTCCTTTAAGTTATAAAGCCCCCCCCCTGTAGGAGTTAACCAATCCTTTAGACACTTAAAATCATGATCTGGCTTAAAATATTTATTGGTGTTTACTTTTGGTTTCAGTAGAAAATTTATGTATGTGTCTGTGTGTATATATGTGGATATATTAAAGTTTTACTGTAGTTACATACTGTGTCCATTATTAAAGCTGCTGTTTGCCAAAAGTAAACACCTTATAATCCCTGAGAAATGAATGTCACTTTGCTCTGAGCAACAAAATGAGTGACATTCAGGCAAAAAGGGTGGCAACTGCTAAATACTGAATTTGTATGGCAACAGCTGTACCTGAAGTTAAGAGGTGCTGCTGTGTTAGTAATAAAGAATTCTTTCATATGCTCATTTTCCAGTATATCTGCTCTCTTGCCATGTGTCAGCATTTGGCTCTGCATTTTTGGTGTGCTTAACACAGTGCATAACTTTTTCTTTTTATGCTCTCTAACGAACAGGCATTGTAGTGTGCATTCTAAACTGGTCACTTACAGAAAGTATTGACTTAAGTTTTCAAAACAGAAATCATTTATTTAAAAAAAACCAAAAACCAAAACAACATCTTTTTGACAGGATCCATTGTGTAGTTCACAATACATTTTTATCAACACTAGTCCTTTTCAATTAATCTATTACCGGCCAAATTCTTGATGTGGAAAGGGAAAAGAAAGTAATCAAATGTTTAAATGCAATTGAGCGTGAAGTTGCTTTTAGCCCTTGCTTTCATTCTCTAGTTTCCTCTACTTTTTGTCATCCTACAGTGTCTGTTTTGGGCTAGAAGTCATTTAAGATCTTATTCCTGCCATGCTCTGTCCCTTACTATTGATGTGGCTCTCTGGGGATCACACTGAGACTTAAATTAGAAATTCTTGTTTTGACTCCTCTCTGCATAGCAACAGTTTATAGCCCATCAAAATGAGAACAGCACCTTCCCCTGGCGATGGACGGGGAGGCATTGGGCATCTTCAGTACCTGGGATAAGAACAGAAATAGTTGGCTGTGGAATTACTTTTAAAATAATTAGTGCTGTTTCTCAACATGCTTTCTACCATGGAAGCAGTAATCTGTACAGTAAGGAAGCATCAGAGTAAGAACACTGGAAATTTGTAAACTTCTAAGTCAATGTAACAACTAAAATACTTTGTGTTTACATGTCATTGTTTCTCGTGTGAAAAAGCTACTGGCTGTGTACTCAAGTGGTTGACAAACAAGCTGTTGCCCAGGGAGGTTGTGGATGCTTCCTCCCTGGAGGCGTTTAAAGCCAGGCTGGATGAGGCCTTGAGCAGCCTGCTCTCGTGGGAGGTGTCCCTGCCTATGGCAGGGGGTTGGAGCTGGATGATCCTTGAGGTCCCTTCCAACCTAAACCATTCTATGATTCTAAATTACAGCACAAAATTCTATTTTAAGTTAAAATGAAGTACTTTATTATAAGGTCTTTTTACACAGAGAGAGGTCAAAAATAAATAGTAAATGCAAAAAAGGGGGGAAGGTGGAAAAGAGAGGAGGGAATTAACTGGAGGCTTGTGAATTGCAGGGTGGGGTTTCTTCTGCTGCTGCTTTTACAGTATGATTTCTGCTTCAGGACTGTCACTCAACTTCAGTTTTGTTGGTGTATGGCATGCTCCAGATCATGAAATCAGCAGAACTTCAGTCATGCTTTTACATAGATTCCACTTTCTTTGGAGCAGTATGGAGTAACATATGTCTGCTGCAGTTACCATTGCACATGTCATCAGAACGTTTTAGAGCAGAGGTTTCCAGACTTGCTGTGCCAAAGTGCACAAGAGTGCAGGAGATAGTGCACGACTGTGCCAGCACTGCCCATCTAACTCCTTGAATAAGCTTGCATGTGACTAGTGGTGTGCCAACTGCAGTTTAGAAACCCCTGCTCAAAAACTGTTATTTCTCCTCTATCTCTTGGCTATGCTGCTTTTATTTTCTGACTGTTCCATGTGTCACTTCTTCCAGGAGTGCTTCTGGGGAGCCAAAAGACAGAGAGAAAGAGGATAGCAAAGATTCAAAGCCACGCTCTTTGCGGTTCACGTGGAGCATGAAGACCACTAGTTCTATGGACCCAAACGATATGATGAGAGAGATTCGGAAAGTGTTAGATGCTAATAACTGTGATTATGAACAAAAGGAGAGGTTTTTGCTCTTCTGCGTTCACGGCGACGCACGGCAAGATAGCCTCGTCCAGTGGGAGATGGAAGTCTGCAAACTGCCACGGTTGTCGCTCAACGGAGTTCGCTTCAAGAGAATATCTGGGACTTCTATCGCGTTTAAGAACATTGCCTCCAAGATAGCAAACGAGCTGAAGCTGTAAAGAGCACCTAAATTCTTGGGGATCAGGGAAGATTCATACATGATCCACACTTTTGAATGTACTGGTGATTGGCCTGTGAAACTCCCCATGTAGAGATTGCCCTTATTGCAATAAGGTTATACATAGTTATTCAGAATTGTAAAGTTAAATCCAGTATGACCTATATTAAATAACTGTAGCTAAAGAAGTTACGTTCACATGTACAGGTAAGTATATAGAGCATTCTGTTCATTTTATGTTCATAGAGTTGTATAATAAAAAAAGATGACTGCTTAAATCCAGATCTTGTATAGTTGTCTAGATTTCTGCACAGAAAAAAAAACGTACGTTTGATGCTTTGAGTTGGAAAAGTTCTTCCCCATCACTTACAGATTTGGTGGTTTTTATAAGTCTTACCTCTGTCATGCCTTTTTTTTTTTTTTTAAAGCAAAAAAACCAACTTGTGTCCTGAGTCAAATGCACAAAAATAGTTTTCACAACTGTAGCGTGACCATTTTTAATTCTTTAAAAGATTGTTCATGATTTGAACCTGAAGCCGACGAATAATTGGCTTTTGTTTCACACGAGACTGTTCCTGCTTATCTTTGGCTCTTGTTACTGGACGGTGTTTATGTGGAGAAAAACAAACCAACCAAACCCAACAACAACAAAACCACACATCAACATGTTTACAGTGTTGGCACTTATGGTTAGAAAACTTCTTCTTCTGCCTTGGGCCAGCTCAGAGCTGTTGGGGAACAGAAACCAGGCCTAAGTTGATGTTCTGTCTGCAAATCACAGCGCTCGCTTCCACGGCCCATTAACAAATGTAGCACCGACGTGGAGAACCGTTAATTATTTCATTTGAATATCATGGTGTAAAGTATCACTCGTTTGCTGCCTTCAGGAGAATAGAAATTCCATTTTGATGGAAATATATTAATGTTGGGACTGTTTAAATAGCACAAAATAATCTGAAGTGTTGACCAGTTGTATTAAGTTAATAATACCACCTCAGGAATTAGCTTGGCTTTTGGAACGTGTGCCCCCCCCCCAAAAGAGTACATATGACTCCACAGAATATTTTGCAGCTAAACATAACCTTGTTTATAATGATAAACTGTTGATTTATGCTTTTGTGCTTGTACAGTTTGTTCCCATGTAACCTGTTTGTGTTTAATATTTTACCAGATTTCTTGTATTTATTCCACATCATTATGCCTGTAATGTGCAGCTTTGTAATTAGGCACTTGCCTACAGAAAAGGAAAAAAAAAGAATCCCACATTTTCCCCTCTCCCCCCTTCATGATTAATGATTATAAACTATGTAAAACCACTAGTACTGGTACATTTTAATACTTGTTATTTTGTACTGAATTAACCATAGAGGTTGGTTGTGCAATGTTATTTAATGTCGTAATTACTGTAATATCAACATATGGGCCCCATCTGCACACTCCTGTGAAGAATAGAAAAGTTCATTAAGAAATTTGTCACTTTAAAAAAAATAAATAAAAACTAAAAAAAAAAAAATTAAAAAAAAAAAAGCTGTGGTAAACTCTGTAACCCTAAGTTAGAAGGCTGTAAAAGTGTAGTAAATGTGCCATTCTCTAATGGCTTCTTGACAGAGATGGACTTTACATACTGTACTGTGCTGTAGCTTTCCTCTGTAACAGTTATGTTGGGAAATGGATGTGTATTGTTGCCTTAGAAAAAGGGTGGTGTGTGGAAAGAAAGAACTTGTATCCCCTTTTCTTTTTGTTTGTTTGTTTGTTTTTTTTAATCTGATGTTCATTGAAACAAAATCTGATGCAAGTCATCTTGATTCACTGGTGCACTCTATTAAAACTTACTTGAACAGTTCTCATACTAAAATCCTTGTTGTTTGCCCTTTATAGAAACGTGATTGTTACTGCAGGTAGCAAAATAGGCTTGAGATGTACAGACTTCATCACAGGATGTTAGGGGTTGGAAGGGACCCAAGGAGATCATCGAGTCCAACCCCCCTGCCAGAGCAGGACAATCCTGTTTAACACAGATCACACAGGAACACATCCAGACAGGCCTTGAAAGCCTCTAGAGAAGGAGACCCCACAACTTCTCTGAGGAGCCTGTTCCACTGCGCTGTGACCCTCTCCAGTAAAGAAGTTCCCCCCTTGTGTTCCCTCCAGACAGGCCTTCGAAGTCTCGAAGAGAAGGAGACCCCACAACTTCTCTGAGGAGCCTGTTCCACTGCTCTGTGACCCTCTCCAGTAAAGAAGTTCCCCCCCTTATGTTGCCTCCAGACAGGCCTTCAGAGTCTCTAGAAAAGGAGACCCCACAACCTCTCTGGGGAGCCTGTTCCAGTGCTCTGTGACCCTCTCCAGTAAAGAATTTCCCCCTTGTGTTGAGGTGGAACCTCTGTTGCTGCAATTCACACGCATTGCTCCTTGTCATCTTCAACTTTGTGTGAATGCCAGATCAGCACTGCATCAGTTCCCTGGTCCTGCGCTGCAGTGGTTTAACACTTCTTAGAAGGGGGAAGCCAGGAGCTTTTCCAGAATTTCACCAAAAATCAGCCCTGGGGTGTGGTTTGTGTGTCTGCTCAATTTACCTCTAAATGTCCAAGGATGTTTGGATAGTCTTGAAAATATACCACTTGAACATATCCATGATGTGGATCCATGATCATGTAGTCATAAACGAGAAACAAAACCTTTCCCTTTCCAGAAGGTTCCGTGGGAAAAAAAATACAGGTCATGCTGTGAGATGGTAGATTAAGTGCTTAGGAAGCTTCCCCTCTCGCAGGTCATGTTTTTCACACAGCTACTCTTGCCCTAGATTGTTGCTGCCTTTCAACACTTCATGTAACCAGAGAGATGTTCATGTTCCACAAAACACAGGTAGTGGGTTATGAATTTTGATTTTGCTATCCTGTGAAAGCCAGCAGCACTGAATGCCACTTCAATGTTTCTATCCATGCAGAGTTTGGAAACGGTATTATTTCTAGTAGCTACCAGCAGTGTGTAATTGCCCTAAGTTCCGAGGCCGCTTGACTTACCTTCCAACAAGGCAAAGGAAGGAGAGCTGTGAACCATCTTTGACTCTCCAAAGAAAATACATCGCTGAGTTATTCAGTGTGGACACAATACAAATGCAAAAGGTGGAGCTGCACCTAAAAGCTTCATGTGGCTTTCCAAGTCACCTCTTCCCGGCAGGACTAAGCTGGGAAGATGGAACAAAGAGACTTTTCCTAACTGCTGTTTTTGAGAGCAAGCGGAGCGTAGTTAGTATGGAAATCAGTGAGTCGTTCATTGCATGCCAAATCCCCAGTGCCTGGGGTTTGGCTCCCTCAGCTGCTGCTTTGTTCTGTACCTGTCACCTATAAAAATTACTCCTTGGGTATGAGCAGAATAAAAACTGAAATGCAGTTTGACATTCCTGTGGGAAGGGATCAGTGCAGCATTTTATCAGCACAGCTTTAACTTGAGCAATCTGAAAGGCAAATGCCACACTGTGTTCTGCAGCTCCAGGAAGGAATGGGGACGTCTCAGATCTTCAGAGGGCTTATGGATTCAACTATTATTTCTTGGCAGCATTTCTGGAGGGTTTGTGGGTGCAGGGTGAGCAGTGAGCAGACTAGTGCATGGCTCTGCTGGTTTGGGGTGGGTTTTTTGCTTTGGGTAAGGTATACAGAGACATCCAGACATGCAGTCCAGTTCAAAGCATGAAAATGTACACAGGTCAGTGAAAGGACTCTCAATGTTCACTCCAGCTTCTGTGAACAAAAAGTAGTGTTACACTACTGTAGTGTCACACAAGTGGTGTTATTAATGCCATATTGTGGTGGTTTGGGTGTTAACCACCGCCCACTTTGGAAATCACCCAGACTAGACTCAGACAGCTCTGGAAATCTGAATGGAGCTTCTATTTACAGCTTAGCTCAACAGACAAGCAGAGATTTACAGTATATAGAGTTATAGACAGAAATGTACAAGGTAAAAGGTAATACAGAAACACAACAGCCCTCCCAGAAACCTGAGTCCCCAGGAAGGGCTTCCAACTGCCCTTCCACTTTCTCCCACCCCTCTACCTTACCCCAGACATTGCCTTGTACCCCAAAGAAGAATGAAAGGTCAGCTGGGGGAGTAGGAAGCAAGTGGATTAATCTGAGAGAAGGAAGGTGAGGTTAGAGAGAAAAGCAGCCCACAGCCTGGACAAAGAGTGACTCCCTGATCTATATTTGGATTCTTGTTCTTATACATCTCAGCAAGCCTATGAGTGAAGTAGACATCACCACTGTTTCTCTTTCACAGCCTGTGATCTAATCCTTCTCACCAAAACATTCTGGCTAGCTTCAAACTAGCACACATATTAATTTAGAATCAACCAGGTTGGAAGAGACCTCCAAGATCATCCAGTCCAACCTAGCACCCAGCCCTATCCAGTCAACCAGACCATGGCACTAAGTGCCTCAGCCAGGCTTTTCCTGAACACCCCCAGGGACAGTGACTGCACCACCTCCCTGGGCAGCCCATTCCAATGCTAATCACTCTCTCTGTGAAGAACTTCCTCCTAACATCCAGCCTATACTTCCCCCGGCACAACTTGAGGCTGTGTCCCCTTGTCCTGTTGCTGGTTGCCTGGGAAAAGAGACCAACCCCACCTGGCTACAGCCTCCCTTCAGGTAGTTGTAGCCAGCAAGGAAGTCGGCCCTGAGCCTCCTCTTCTCCAGGCTAAATTTAGCCATAATGCTAAAATTCTGTGAGCTATGGAGACTTTTGATGCCCAGAGCTAAAACACCCAAGAGGTAAGTTGGACCACTTAATCCCTGAAGGTGCTGGGATTCCCCTGCCACCATGCAAATCTGAGATGGTAAATCTCAGTTGAGAGACACACACTCGAAGTTTCATATCTGAACTCTTGGAAATGAAACAAACTCAGTCTGTGGTGAAAAGCCTGCTCCTCCTGAGAAGACAGGTTATCTTTCACTGTCTTCACACTTCTCATTCAAGGGCAAAGGATACATTCCTTAACAGGTCTATAAATAGAAAACCCAGATGCTAGCACTTTTCAGGGACCCAGAAGTATATTTAATGCTTTAAAAAAAAGCAAGCAAACCAAAAAAAGCCACCAAGAAAAAAAAACAACAACAAACACCTTTGAGATGAAAAGACCTCAAAGATCATCAAATCCAAACATCAACCCAACACCACCCTGCCCACTAAACCATGTGCCTAAGTGCCATGTCTACATGTCTTTTGAACACCTGCACTGTCTCCCTGGGCAGCCTGTCCAACTGCCTGAACACACTTTCAGTAAAGAAACTTTTCATAGAATCATAGAATCAACCAGGTTGGAAGAGACCTCCAAGATCATCCAGTCCAACCTAGCACCCAGCCCTAGCCAAGCTATTAGACCATGGCACTAAGTGCCTCGTCCAGTCTTATCTTGAACACCCCCAGGGACGGTGACTCCACCACCTCCCTGGGCAGCCCATTCCAATGCCAATCACTCTCTCTGTGAATTTCCTCCTAATATCCAGCCTATACTTCCCCTGCCACAACCTGAGACTGTCCCCTTGTTTAATTGCTGGTTGCCTGGGAGAATACCTGTTGGTGTTCACACATGCCTGTATGTCAGTCATGATACCTCTGAAATATAAGTACAGTAGACTAGAGGCAGAGAGCAGCACATGGTAATAAAATGTTGAATATTTTCCTACAATCCAATCTAAACCTTCCCTGGCACACCACCAGCCCACCTCTTGTCCTGTTGCTAGTTACTGGGGAGAAGATACACCGACTGTTTTAATAAATGACATTGATCCTTCCTATACATTTTTGCCTTTCTTGACCTACCTTAGCTGCGTGAACACCAATTCGGTAGCACAGCTGCTAACACTGCAGCCCACCGGGCTGCACGGACTCCTGGTTGTCATCCCCCACTCCACACCTGGCCCAAACCCGCTGAGAAACTGCCTCTAAAGGAAGATCTCGGTACTTTGCCCTTGGAGAGAAGCAGCAGAACTGAGCCCTGTATGCTAGAGGCGCTGCTCACTCGAGGTTGTATCAGAAACATCGACAGCAGAGGGAATTTGGCTTTTCCCAGCGGAAAAAAAATATACTAGTGCTAGGAGAAGCGTGTGAGCCTCCACAGCCGCTGCCGGGGACTGAGCTACCGCAGCACTCCAGCCGTGCTCACCGTGTGGAGGTCTAAACAGCCCAGGCGTCGTGCAGGGGCTTCCTCTTGTCTGCAAGGGGCGAGTCCTGTGCTTCCCTCAGCAGCCTCCCGCCTTCCCAGCGAGGCGGAGGAGCGGTTTATCCGCAGGCTCGGGGCCAGCTCTCGCCCGGCTGCCCCGGGCCGCTTTCCGCGTCACGGTCAGCATGGTGGCCGGAGCCTGAGCTCGTCTTCCCGCAGCCGTCCCGCCCCGGGGAGGGGGCAGCGGCCGCCTCCGGCCACACCTGTGGCGCAGGAGTGGCAGTGCAGGGCAAAGAGGGTCCGCACAGAGGAGTTCTCGTCCGGCTGTACAATGACGGTGGGTGCGCGGCTGGGCGCCAAGGCGAGGGGCAGGTATTCCCGCCGCGGGCCCGGCGATGACCAGGTCTCCATCCTGCCCGGCGAGGAGGAGGAGGAGGCGGTGGCTGGGAGTAGCGCGGGGACCCCGCGCCCGGCGACGCTAGAGAAGAAGGAGGAGGAGGGCGCTGGCTGCAGGAAAGTGCGCTTCGCCCTCCTGCCCGACTCCTACGAACCGCTGCGCCCGCCGCGCTCCGCCGGCAAGCGGCCCTACGGCAAGCGGCTGAAGAAATACGGCAAGGTGAGGCCGGGAGAGTGCTGCGGGGCGGGACGCGGGGGCTCGGCAGCGACTGTTCTGGGGGCCTCTGGGAAGTGCCTCTTGTCCTGCAGGCATTTTAGGCGCTAGCGCTTAGCTCCGAGGAGGGGGAGGGGGGGGGGG
>WAAF01020833.1:83495-115756 GCA_013400475.1 Tricholaema leucomelas | reverse complement strand
GGGGGGGGGTCGGGGCGCTCGTGGGGGGTGGGGGTGGGGGGGGGTGGGTGGTGGGGGGGGGGGGGGGGGGGGGGGGGGGGGTCAGCGCACTGGCTTGCGCTTGGTCTCAGCGGGAAGGAGCCGGTCCTGCTGGGGAAGGCACGATAGTGACCCTCGCCTGGATCAAAGAGTAGAAAATCTGCCGGTTGGGAGTGGAAATGACACTAAGCTGATCCATGTGACGGGTCCTTGGCCTTTTGTTCCGCATTTCCCTCGGCGTCATTGTTTTGACATTATTCCTTAAAACTTCCAGTTAATTAGCTTGCCCCCCTCGCCCCCCTCCCCACACTGAAGCGATCCAAAGAAGGGCTGTAACATTCCTGCAATACCTGCACTTGGCACTTTACCTTAGAGGTGTCCCCTGAGAAATCACTGCTGGGAGTTAAAGGAAAACACCACAACATTGCGTAACAACTGTTTTGGATCAAAACTTCTTTTCCTTTCCTTTGTGGTTATTCCCAAGCCCTGCAGTCCGGTATTGTTGTGTTTCCCCCCCTCTCCCCACCTCAGGAGGCATTTTGCTTACGAAAGTGCTGCGTGGAAGAATTCGATGATTTTTTCTGTTTTTCACAGCAGATTTTCTGTTGTCCACAGCTCATTTGTGGCTTGGTTGTTTGTAACAAAACCCAGTTTCTGTGTTAGCTGGGAAAAAAAAAAAACAGTCTGGCACCAGGAATCTTTTTCCCGTGGGGGGGATTGCAGATGTTAGTAGGAGATGTGATTTTCTGATGTGTTCTTTTAAGAAAAAAATAGAATAGAATAGAATAGAATCAATCAGGTTGGAAGAGACCTCCAAGATCATCCAGTCCAACCTAGCACCCAGCCCCATCCAGTCAACCAGACCATGGCACTAAGTGCCTCATCCAGTCTTTTCCTGAACTCCTCCAGGGACGGTGACTCCACCACCTCCCTGGGCAGCCCATTCCAATGCTAATCACTCTCTGTGAAGAACTTCCTCCTAACATCCAGCCTACACTTCCCCCGGCACAGCTTGAGGCTTTGTCCCCTTGCTCTGTTGCTGGTTGCCTGGGAGAAGAGACCAACGCCCACCTGGCTACCCCTCAGGTAGTTGCAGACAGCAATGAGGTCTGCCCTGAGCCTCCTCCAGGCTGCACACCCCCAGCTCCTTCAGCCTCTCCTCAGAGGGTTTATGTTCCAGGCCCCTCACCAGCTCTGTTGCCCTTCTCTGGACACGTTCCAGCACCTCAACATCTCTCTTGAGTTGAGGAGCCCAGAACTGGACACAGAGTTTTGATAAAGATGAGATTGCTGTGCTGGCAGTCAGCTTGGCAAATCCTCATCGTTGAGTCACTGAACTTACAGAAGACAGCCTGGCCTCACATGTACTACTGTTTCATAACAGTACATTTCTCTCTTTCCCTGATGGATTCGATACTTTAGATTGCTAATACTGTGAGTTCCAGGCAGTTCAGAATGCTGCTGGTGGTGCCACTGCTGTGTGTGTGCTGTTGGTGTAAGGGTGCTCCTAACAGAGAGTTCTTGGCCGCTGCATGCTCCCTTTTGTGGTCAGTCAGATGACGTCCCCATGGGGAAGGTTTGCCAGTTTGGCTTTGGCTGTAAAGAGCAACTTGTGAAAGTGTTGGTGAGATATGGGTAGGTAAGTCACACACAGTGCAGGAGGGAGGGGAAAAAATTGTGACATAGTAGCACAGGGCAGATGTGGGAAGGAAAGTCCTTGTACCTCCTTCTCTTCCATTCTCAGGCTCCATCCCCAGGCTTGAGTTGCCTTTTTAGTTTGCCATCTTAACTCCCTTCAAGTAAGTTGCCTACAGGAAGGCTGGGGAGGGACTATTGACAAGGTCTAGTAATGTCAGGACGAGGGGGAATGGGTTTAAACTGGAAGAGGGGAGACTTAGACTGGATGTTAGGAGGAAGTTCTTTACAGTGAGGGTGGTGAGACACTGGCACAGGTTGCCCAGGGAGGTTGTGGCTGCTTCCTCCCTGGAGGCGTTTAAAGCCAGGCTGGATGAGGCCTTGAGCAGCCTGCTCTAGTGGGAGGTGTCCCTGCCTATGGCAGGGGGTTGGAGCTGGATGATCCTCGAGGTCCCTTCCAACCTAAACCATTCTATGATTCTATGATTCCATGAGTAAACAGTAAAATTCAGCAGTGTAATATCATTGTGACAGCTGAAGGTTTTCATGTGCCAGTGCCACTGTAATCCAGCTTTAAGAAATCCTAGGAATGTAAGAGATGTTGGCTGGATGTCACCAATTGCTGGAGCGTATCCAGAGAAGGGCCACTGGGTTGATCAGAGGGCTGCAGCACCTCTGCTATGAGGACAGACTGAGGCGAGTTGGGGCTGTTCAGTCTGGAGAAGAGAAGGCTCCCAGGTGACCTTCTTGTGGCCTTTCAGTATCTGAAGGGGACCTACAAAAAATGCTGGGGAAGGACTTTTTAGGATATCAGGGAGTGACAGGACTAGGGGGAAAGGAGCAAAGCTGGAGATGGGTAGGCTCAGACTAGATGTGAGGAGGAAGTTGTTGAGCATGAGAGTGGTGAGAGCCTGGAATGGGTTGCCCAGGGAGGTGGTTGAGGCCCCATCCCTGGAGGTGTTTAAGGCCAGGCTGGATGAGGCTGTGGGCAGCCTGCTCTAGGGTAGGGTGTTCCTGCCCATGGCAGGGGGGTTGGAACTCGATGATCCTTGTGGTCCCTTCCAACCCTGACTGATTCTGATTCTAATGTAAAAGTATATCCTCTAATTTCGGTGTTTCCATGTTACAGGAGAGAGCTTTGATCTAGCCACATGCAATCATAAAGTGTACCAGCAGTCAGTTCTGTGTTCCTCCCAGACTGACCACACCGGATTAATTCCCCAGTCCTGGCCAGCCACATGAGCAAAAACTATCAAGAGCAAAATTGAAGTGAAGGGGTTTTGTTTAAATAATCTGTAGCCAGTTATCTCTAGTGCAGTACACAGGTGAGCTGTTAAACTTGCAGAGAGATGAAAGTGGGTCAAGACATCCTTATTTTGATTAAAAAAAAAATTGTTCTGACCAAAAGCAGTGAAATTTCCCTAAGGATATCCTCAGTGATTTACTGCCTTCTTCTTCAGCAGCAGTTTTAACAGCTTATATGCTTTTGAGAGTTACCAGCATACTTAGAACATGTCTGGGTGGGAAACACATTCTGTGCTACAAACTAGGTGCAAATTTAAACTAATTTTATTCTTGACTAGAAGCCCATGTGAAGGTCTGGCTTCCTGTGGAGGCTGCATCCGTTCAGCTGAACTAAACTCTCTGGGTGTGTATTTCTATATAAAAATAGATGGCAAAATGCTGTTCCATGATCAAACCCTCATCAGCTGTGGCAGAAGTTCCATTTTCTGGGTTGGTGTGGCTGTTTGAGCTAGATTTCTAGCTCAGATATAGGGGAGAGGTGAACATTGCAGGGACAGGCCATATAATGGCAACAATGGATAAGTTAATATCATTTCATTGGAGCATCAAGAGCTTTATGTCTAGAAGCACAGCTTGTTCTTTCCCCCCTTGCTGGCTTCTGCTGCTTCAGCTGTGCCCGCTGCTGTCATCCCCCGCTGCTGTTTTGGCTGCTGCTGCTTTGCTGCTTTGCCACCGCTTGACCCCTTCCCCATCTTCCTTAAGGTTATTATATCTCAGTAGTGGTTTTGTTCTCCTTATACTGTTATATTTCACTTTTCACTAATGTCCCAGGTTAGGGTGGATCCCTCCCCTGGTAGACTCAACTCATCACACCACGGATTTTTTGGGAAAGTCAGAGAAAAGTGAAATTGTATTTCTTACAGTTCAAATAAAACAGTATAAGGAGAAATAAATTACTACAGAGATATAATAACCTTAAGGAAGATGGGGAAAGGGTCAAGCGGTGGCAAAGCAGCAAAGCAGCAGCAGCCAAAACAGCAGCGGGGGATGACAGCAGCGGGCACAGCTGAAGCAGCAGAAGCCAGCAAGGGGGAAGAAGAAGCTGTGCTTCTAGACATAAAGCTCTTGATGCTCCGATGAAATGATATTAACTTATCCATTGTTGCCATTGTATCGCCTGTCCCTGCAATGTTCACCTCTCTCCTGTGTCTGAGCTGGAAATCTATCTCAGACGGCCACAGTTGGTGACCCTGGCTGTTGGAAGGATTTTGTATGGTGTTGTCTGTCACTTCTCCTGTGTTTCTCTGCAGAACGTCGGCAAAGCTCTGCAGAAGGGATGTCGCTACTTGGTGGTCGGCCTGCAAGGATTAGCGACGGCCTATTCCGCTCCCTTCGGAGTGGCAGCTCAGGTGGCATCCTTCGTCCGCTAGAGCGGTTCCACGTGCCCCACTGGGGAGGACCTGAGGCCGTTGCTGCTTTCTTAAGATTAAATAGGAGACTCACATCTGAGAAACCTCTTGGACAACCGGTCCCAGCTCTGAGCTGCTGCGCCAGCCCGTTCTGCAGGATGGAGTGCTCCTCTCTAAGCTTCCAGTGCTTTATAGACTCATAGAATCATAGAATGGTTTAGGTTGGAAGGGACCTCAAGGATCATCCAGCTCCAACCCCCTGCCACAGGCAGGGACACCTCCCACTAGAGCAGGTTGCTCAAGGCCTCATCCAGCCTGGCCTTAAACGCCTCCAGGGAGGAAGCATCCACAACCCCCCTGGGGAACCCGTGCCAGTGTCTTACCACCCTCACTGTAAAGAACTTCCTCCTAACATCCAGTCTAAATCTGCCCTCTGCCAGCTTAAACCCATTCCCCCTCGTCCTGACATTACTAGACCTTGTCAATAGTCCCTCCCCAGCCTTCCTGTAGGCTCCCTTCAGATACTGGATAAAATCAGAGCAGGTCAAAGAAAAGCAAAGATGAGGAAATAATCTTCAGCTGCTTGACCTGAAGTTTGTTCTCAGACATGAGCTGGTTTTCTAGAGCTTTGAGATGTGTGGAAGGGTGCCAAAGATAGATGGAAAAGCAAGTAGATGAGGGAGTGAGCAATGAAGGAAAAGAGAGGATTGGGGGAGCAGCTGTGGAAGTGGAGATTTGAGTTTGGCTAGTGAGAGGAATTGTCAAAGCGGTGGAGGAAACAGATAACATGGGATCAGGAAGAGGTAGGCTTTGGTTTTCTGAGGTTTTTGTTGCTTGTGTTTGTTTTTTTTCCCCAGAGACAGTTAAGGTTCTGAGTACACTTTAAAATATACTTGGATATAAATGGACTATAGTCTTGAGACAGATTTGCTTCATCACAACTGTTCCTTTCAAACACTGGACATAATGAGTCTTTAAATCATAAGACTGATGGAAAATTACACAAGGAAAATGAGGTGCATTTGTCTTCTTACCTGGGGACATTAAAAGTTCACTGTTATTAATATTTTAAAACGTTGCTGCTCTGAAACCTGCAGATTTTATTATTACTATTTTTTTTTTTACTGAGAACAGAGTTTATATCTGACATACCTGATTCTGGAAGCTCAGAGCATAACAACACTCAGATCTGTGGTGTTCACCAGGAAGAAAAACAGATTAACAGCTGCATCTGGAGAGAAAAAAAAAATCAACTTTGATACAGCTTTTGGTATAAGAATGTCCAATTGTCCTGTGTGAGAATGGGACCAAATAACCTGCCAGCTCCATCTTCACTTCTTTATGTGGAATTTGTAGCTAGAGGATATCAACATCAGGTGGCTGAGCTCAGTGGTGTAGATGGAGCAGCTTACATGCCACATCTCCAGGAATAAAAATCTTGTTTGACCACATAGGAACAAGTGGCTGTATGGGACTTCAAAATTCTGTGGGGTTTGGGTTGAGGTTTTTTTTCTATCAGTCTTTTGTGGCAGCTGTAAACTACTTCTCTGCTAGCACTTTGTATTACAGATCTTTGTAGTTTTGATAGTGTTTTTGTAATCAAAGAGTTAAGCCTGGCCTGGGATAAAACCCAACATTCTACTCATTCTCTTTCTTTGCCTTTTTTGAATGAAAGTGTTTGCATGTCTTGGCAAACCACACTGTATTTCTTGTGGCAAATGAAACAAAGGTGGGGTTTTTTTAATGCTCTTTTCTAACTGGGACTGTAAATAAAAGTAAAGTGATCTGTGTTGTGTGTTTTACCTACACGCATAAGTAAGCGCACAAAGGAGGAGTTTCTTCTTAGCAGTGGCCCAAGCACCAAGGGGAAGCTGCAGTGTAAACTTCCCTGTGTTGTCTTGCCCTTGGCCTCAGCACTAGAAAGACACAGTTGCAGCCCAGACTGCATGGAAACGCTCAGGAAAAGCAAGGTGTGGAGATGAGGCCACAGAGGCTCTAAAGCTGTGTGCATTGGGGTAGGAATAGCCACAAAAGGCTTCAGCTCATTGGTTTCACACCGGTAGTTGTTTCTGTAGAACTTTCTCATGAGGACAGACCTGCCCTTCTCCTGATCTGCCCTTCTGCATTAAGAACAGGGCTGTCCTAACGTCCACATGCTACACCAGCCTGCTTATTTTGGGTTTAACTTCAATTTCTGTTATATTTTGCAATTCACAGTGTGACTCAGAGCTTGCTTGCTTGTTTGTTTGTTTTAACGACTAAAGCAATGCAGGGAGGGATTTGTGTCTCCATTTTTTCTGGGTGAAATGAGTATCCATGTATTTGCCCCTGTGTCCCCGGATTAGAAAGGCTGCTCAGTCATTGCAACACCCAGGGGCCAACTCATTCAGTGCAGAAGGCAAACACGAACTTTAGCTTGTGAACTGCTTAGCACAATGGTTACCACTGACTGCTTGCCTGCTGACCTATGGTCTTTGCTCATCTGGTGCAACTTCAAGGGAGTTAACCTGGTTGCCATCCACACAGAACCTGAATGATAGGTAAAGAATGTTTCTGTGTAAGCCTGAGAAAAGCTTGATGTGCACTGGCATGCCAGCCTCTGCCAAACAGTGTATCTAAAATAGACCATAAAAGAAGGAAAGAAAGAGGAGAGCAAGAAAAAAATAAGCAAGGAACCTATGCTGCTGCTATAAAACAGCTGGTGATTCATGCCAGCCGATTTTCCTTCCTAGGAATGAAGTAATAGTTCTCACTGAGCCTACCAATTAGTGCTGCTTATCAGTTCTTGAGCAGTAATTCACTCTGCTGGTGGAGAGGCCAAGCCTTGGCCTGAAGGTTTGCTGCTTCACCAGCCCTGCTCATACAGCAGTGTCTAGAAATAATCTTTGAGGTTCATTTTTCAGTGAGGTGAGTGGCAGAGGGCTGTGGCTCCTGTCAGTTCGATGAAATGGCCTGCTCTGCTAGGTCTGGCTTTAGGTCTGGCATAGCTACAAGACAAATGGATGGGACAGGGCAGATCCTGCAGTGTTAAAAGACATCTTGGTGATGTAAAAGATGAAGAAATGTCCCCTAAGTCAGTATCACGTAGCAGGTCATCCTACTCAGTCGGCATGAAATGGCAGCCTGCATCAGAAGCAGAGCCATTGTTCTGGAAGTGTGCAAGGGACTTGGAGGAGAGCAAGATCCTGGTGACAGTCAGGAGGCTGGGCTCTCTGAGGAAGCCCTACACTGTGCCAAACAAGGTGGGCAGTCCAGCACTAACTCTGGGCTTCTTCACAGGCTTTACATGCTCTTGGTGAGGATGGTCTTGGAGGAGTCATCTGAACAGGGAGAGCTTTCAACCTACAGCTTCAGGCAGGTTCTTCTAAAATTGTCTGCAGCTTATCTCCTGGTTCCTTTGAGGTGCAAAACATATGTTTGACCCTCTCACAGACAAAGGTGGGATGTGGAGTGGTACAGCAGGTACACAAGAAAGGTTGGATCTGATGTTTGAGGTGGATGAACTATGTTCCTCCTTTCAGGCACTTGCTTGGTGCCTCTAGCCATCACTACACCTCACAGGTTTTGGTTTTGGTGGCACGCTGCTATGCTACTTGGTTCCCTCCAGATTTCTACCCACCTTTCACTGTTTTAAAACAAACAGCAGGGTACATAAATTCGGGAATCTGAGTACATGCAGGAGTGGCAAGAAGTAGTTGTGACTTACCTAAGTTTCCTTCTGGAATAAACTCCACTGGCCCAACAGCCTGGCAAGTCACTTGTAAATTAAATCCCTGGCTATGCCCAGTGCCTGCTCAATGAGTGACAGAGCAGAATAAAGCTTATTTCTACTGATTTTGCCAGAGCATTTAATTACTGCTCTGCTTTACCGTAGGCTCTGAGGAAATGGTGGAGGACTCACAGCTATTGTCCTCTGTCCTGTAACATTAGCAGCAAGGAAGCACACTTGCACAGCTTGCTTTTGAAGTGTTGTTAACTGCAGAGAGCTGTACCACACCACGTATCTTTGGTGCTTTCAGGGCTTTGCCAGTCCCAGGCCAAGGTTCACTTCAGAGATGAATGACCTTACTGTCCTCTGCCTGTCTGTAAGACTGGAAAGGGGAAGGGTCTGATGTTGGGGTGCTGTAAAACCTGTTCTTTCATTTTCTGTATCCTGAGTCCCTTGTTATCCAACTACTGATCTCTTCAGAGACAAAAACAGTCTTAAAACGTGTACCAAGTTACTACAGCTTCCTGTACAGAGTGTGCTTTGGAAATCCTTTTTCTTCAAGGAACACTAGAGACCCTAAGGAGCTTGTAGATCAGTGGAGATAATTAAATATACAGAGAGTAAAGGAACACTATTTCCCCCTTCCTTCTCCTTGTAAGAGGCAGTATTAGGTTGCCAGGCTTGTTTTGAGGTGAAGTCTAGACTGAGAGCAGAGTGATGCTCCTTCCAGTGTCACCTGCAAGGACAGGCTGTAGGCTTATTCAGATGGGGAAGGGAAGATTTAAGAGGGACCTGACAGCAGCTTTTCAAACAAAATGGAGACAAGCTCTTTACCACGGTCTGCAGTCAGGCACGAAGAGGTCACGGTCACAAATTGAAACTGGATAGTTTCCAACCAGGGATAGTTTATCCAACAAGGGATAAAACCCCCAGTTAATATGATCATTAACTACAAAAAGAAGTTATTTCAAGAGGCTCGGGAGTGTCTCTCCCTGGAGGCTCTCAAGGCATAACTGTACAAAGTGGAGAACAACTCAGTGTGCATTCAGTGTTGACCCTGCTGTGAGCAGGAGGCTGGAGGAGAGACCTCCTAGGGTCACAGAATCACAGAACAGACTTAATTATAGAATCGTTACGTTTGGAAGAGATCTCTGAGATCATCAAGTCCAACTGTTACCACCACCACACCCACTAAACCATGCCCCGAAGTGCCATGTCTGCGTGTTTTTTGAACACCTCCAGGCACAGTGACTTTACCGTGTCCCTGGGCAGCCTGCTCCAACGCCTGACCGCTCTTTCAGTAAAGAAATGTTTCCTTGTGCTAGTTTGAGCCTAGCTAGCATGTTTTGGTGAGAAGAACTAGATGATAGGCTGTAAAATGAAAACAATGGTGAGGTCTACTTCCCTCACAGTCTTGCTGGGATGTGTAAAGAAGAAAGGCAAAACAAAGATTAGGGCACTTGCTTCTTCTCTTCGCTGGGGAGCTTTGCCTGCTGGGGAGAAGCTGAGGCTGCTGGCTGGACTCCATCTTGCTTTCTAACCTCACCCTCCTTTGCTTGGCTGCTTCACCTTGCTTTTTAACCCTCTTGGCTGAACCTCCATTCTTCCTTGGGATTGGGGTAAGGTTGAGAGGGGCAGGGGGAAGGTGAGGGGTGGTTGAGAGTCCCTCCTGGGGACTCAGGTTTCTGGGAGGGGAATTGTGTCTGTATTACCTTTTTTACCTTGTATATTTCTGTCTATATCTGTATATACTGTAAATCTCTGCTTGTCTATTGTGCCAGCTGTAAATATAAGCTTCATTCAAATTTCCAGAGCCGACTGAGTCTAGTCTGGGTGATTTCTAAAAGTGGGGGGGGGGGGGCAGGGGACACCCAAACCATCACATTCCTAATAACCATTCTCATTTTTTCCTGGCACAAGTTGAGGTCATTTCCCCTCATTCTTCACTCGACATAAGGGAGGAGAGGCCAAAATCCACCTGACGCCAACCTCCTTGCACGTAGATGTTGAGAGCCGTAAGATTTCCCCTCAGCCTCCTCTCTGCCAGCCTGGGGGAATCTTCGGGGCCGTCAGCGGGATCAGTGACAAGCAGAAAGCTTTTCGTTACCTCCTGTCCGGAGATGCCAAAGACTGCTGTCATTGCCTTTGCTCAAAGCACACACGCTAAAAACAAAGCTTTGCTACTGATTAGCAGGGAACGGCTTGCGAGGAGGGCAGTGCGCTGCGAGCTGCCGGAGGAGCAGTTCAGTCCTCTGCACTTCCCACTGCGCTACGGCGGCTGAAAAGGCAATTGTCCTTTAGTGCCATCTCCTGGGAAAGAAAAGAGATTCCCAGCCTTCTCAGCCTGCCTCCTTGTTCTGCTTCATCTCCTGCAGGGATTTCCTGCCCTCCCTTATGCTGGCCTCGTGGTTTGCCCAGCCCACCTCCAGGATATTGAGGCCCGGGAGTGGAATGTGCGTTTCTGCATGCCACTGTTTTCTACCCGGCGGAATCCTGAGCCTCCTCTGTGCAGATAGGTCAAATGTAAAGTCATAAGAACATTGTTCTTGGGTTGTGTGCTTTCATTCAGCAGCTGAAAATGCTTTACACTTTGCCTTGAGGTTCTTGCTGTGCCTTGAAAATGTTCATTAAGGATGCCTCACCGGAGGGAAGGGGATAAGCCGCGGTCATTTCTTGTTTCTGAATCTCATCCTCCACTGCAGAGATCGCATCTGCTTGAGACAGGATGTGTCATTTCAAGTGCAGGAGGAACAGGGAGCACAGACTGGAATGACATCCCTCAGGAGTTGCCTCGGACGCCAGCTCCAGCGTGCTGTGTGTGTACTTGGCTTCCTCTTGCTTTCTGTATTCCTCTTTCTGCTGCCCATAAAGGGATACTTGCTCCTTCCTTTCCTGGGAGACTTATTTAGCATCGGATTGCTTTTTCAGCTGTGCCTGAGTTAGGGTGGATACTTTTCTGTCCTTGGTCAATTCCATCCTTCTCTGTGATGGCTTTTAAACCACAGCTGCAGGAGTTTGTTAGTCCTTGTGCTGCAGAACAGATGCAGTGCTCCTCAGTAAAGCCTTTCCTTTGGTTCTTTCCTGTTGTCCCAGGTGACAGGCAGCTCTACTCTGATGATACAGCTGCCTGATGGATATAAAATATTCACCTGTAGAATCGCACAGAACATAATGAGAACTTGTAATGTCATTAGCCTGCTTTAATTAATACAGGGGTGAATATTTGCCTGGAACAACCATTTCTGTATTGTCCTGATGAAGTCAGAGGGTTGTGATCATCAGCACAGAGGCCAGATGGAAGCCTGTGGCCAGTGGTGTTTACCAGGGATCAGTACTAGGTCCAGTTTTGTTCATGGTCATCATCATCATCAATGACCTAGATGAGGGGATTGAGTGTACCCTCAGCAAGCTCACTGATGATACAAAACTGGGAGGGGTGGCTGACACACCAGAACGCTGTGCTGCAATCCAGTGAGATCTGGACAGGCTGGAGAGATGGGCAAAGGGGAACCTCGTGAAGTTCAGTAAGGACAAGCATAGACTTCTGCATCTGGGGAGGGCAAACACCAGGCACTAGTAGAGACTAGGTGTCATCCTGCTGGAAAGCAGTTCCATGGAGAAATACCTCGGAGTCCTAGTAGACAGTAAGTTATCTGTGGGACATCAATGTGCCCTTGTGGCCGAAACGGCAAACGGCATCCTGGGGTGCAGCAAGAAAAGAGTGTCCAGCAGGTTTAGGGAGGTTGCACCCCCCTCTACTCTGCCCTGGTGAGAACACACCTGGAATACTATATTCAGTTTGGGGGGCCCCAGTTCAAGAGAGACAGGACTGGAGAGAGTCCAAGAGAGAGCTACAGGGATGATTAAGAGATTCAAACATCTGTCCTGTGAAGAAAGACTCAGAGACTTGGGGCTTAAGAAGGCTACAAATATCTGAAGGGTGGGTACTAACAAGGGGCCAGTCTCTTTTCAGTGGTGCCCAGTAATAGGACAAGCTGTAGGCTGGAACACAGGAAGTTTCACCTCATCATGAAGCTAAACTTCGTTACTGTGAGGGGTGCCAGAGCACTGGAACAGCCTGCCTAGAGACGTTGTGGAGTCTCTTTCTCTGGCGACTTTCAAAACTGTGCTAGTTTGAGCCTAGCTAGAATGTTTTGCTGAGAAGAACTAGATTACAGGCTGTGGAAGGAAAATAAGGCTGAGGTCTACCTCACTCATAGGCTTGCTGAGATGTATAAGAATAAGAATCAAAACACAGATAAAGTACTTGTGCTGCTGGGGAGCTCCGAGCTGCAGCTCTCTCTAACCTCACCCTCCATTTCTTTGATTAATCCACTTTGCTTCCTAATCCCCTGACCGAGCCTCCATTCTTCCTTGGGACTGGGGTAAGGTTGAGAGGGGTAGGGGGAAGGTGTATGGGTGGTTGGGAGCCCCTCCTGGGGACTCAGGTTTCTGGGAGGGCTGTTGTGTTTCTGTATTACCTTTTTACCTTGTCTATTTCTGTCTATAACTGCATATACTGTAAATATCTGCTTGTGTATTCTGCTAAGCTGTAAATAAGAAGCTTCATTCAAATTTCCAGAGCTGTCTGAGTCTAGTCTGGGCGATTTCCAAAGTGTGGGAGGGCAGGGAACACCCAAACCATCACAAAAACCCTCCTGGATGCGTTCCAGTGTGGCCTGCCCCAGGGTATCCTGCTTTGGCAGGGGGCTTGGACGTGATGATCTCCAGAGGGCACTTCCAGCCCCCAACAATATAGGATTCTATGATTTAGAGAGACTTAAGTTTAGCATTTGACTGGAGGAAAAGGACAATTTTTAATTCATTTTCCTCTCTGACTAGATGGTGAACCAGAGTAGCCTAATGACCTGCCTGGCTTTTGTGTAGCTGTGATTCTCTGTGGAGGAAAAGTCTGACATAAACACACACTTACAACAAATAAAATAAAGATTTCTTGATGGCATTTCTCTGTCTGCATTAAAAGACATACATCATTAATGACCCTATTTTTAATTCTAGCATGACCAACTATTTACCTGAGACTTTTCCCATACATCAATTTCACTGAGCTCATTTCTATTGCATGACTCACCGAACTCTGATTTCCTTGAAGATTTTAAAGAGGAAACAGTAATGCTTTTATCCTCCCCTCCTCTCCATGAAGGAATCTTTTGCATTTATTGTTTGTTCTAATTTTGGAAGAAGGATGTGTGTGTGTGGATGCAATATAATTCTTGTTGAAAGCAGCACAGGATGAGTGTATACCCAGCCCATGTTGTCCCCCTCATCACTGCCTTTTGCTGAATTATCAGAGAATCACTGGAAAAATAACCAGCATGTTCCTGGTGTGGGCATTTAACCCTGTTTCTTCACTGAGGGAAGGTCAGATGACATTTACAGAATCATAGAATTGTTTCAGATGGAAAATACCTCTAAGATCATTGAGTCCAACCATCAACCTGAAATCACCATCTCCTTAAGTTGTTCCATGTCCATATACTTCTTGGACACTTCCAAGGATGGTGATTCCACCACCTGCCCTGGGCAGCCTGTTCCAATGCCTGACCACTCTTTCAGTAAAGAACTGTTTCCTAATGTTCAGCCTAAACCTCTTCTGGCACAATTTCAGTTCGTTTTCTCTTGTTCTATCACCTAATACTAGGGAGAAGAGACCAAGCTCCACCTCACTAAACCTCCTTTCAGGTAGTTGTAAAGAGAAATGAGGTCTCACTTCATCTTCCTCAAGCGGGGAGGCTCAAATCATCAAAGTTTGACAATTTAACTCCACTCTAGCACCCTGACATCTAATCTAGGCCATCATTTTGCTGTCTTTGTCACTGGGGCATTTTTTGGTAATCTCAATCCAAATGTCTCCCTCAGTGCAGTATTTTATGCTTTTCCAAAGTACAGCACTGTGCACATATTGAAGACCCATCATCTCCTTTTCACTCACCTTTTTTTTTCCCCTTTAAATTCTTTAACTCTTTCCTCATCATTCATCTTAGACCTCTAACTGCTACCAAAGAGTCTAGTTCTGGCTCAATAAGAATTCTCTCCAGTTGCCTTCTGCATCTGAAGGCAGTTATGTCATTGAATGCTTGTTCTGCCTGAATATTTGTCATGTCATTGCTAGCTGACACCATGCTTTTTCAAGGTACACCAGAACTGCCCCCTTTCATGACTGAGAGAGCCTGGCCCCAGTCTGCTGTGAGACTAGCACTGCAAATCCTTCATTCCATCAGACGCCTTCTAAGAAGCTTGAGGCAAGAACCTGTTGTGGAGAAATTTCAACACAACTGTCCTGAAGTTTGATGAAGTTACAAGCAATTGAAAATGTGATCATCTCACAGAGCCACAGAATGGTAGGGTTTGGAAGAGACCTCCAGAGATCATCTAGTCCAACTCCCCTGCTAAAGCAGATTCACCTAGATCAGGTTGCACAGGAATGCATCTAGGAGGGTTTTGAATGTTTCCAGAGAAGGAGATTCCACAACCTCTCTGAGCAGCCTGTTCCAGTGCTCCATCACCCTCAAAGTTTTTCCTTACATTTCAGTGAAACCTCCTGTGTTCTAGTTTGTACCTGTTCCCCCTTATCCTGTCACTGGCCTCATCCTCTTGACCTCCAGTCTTCAGGTATTTATAGGTGTTGATGAAATCCCATCTCAGTCTTCTCTTTTCCAAGCTAAACAGCCCCAGGTTTCTCAGTCTTTCCTCGTAAGAAATGCTCCAGTTCTCTAATTATCTTTATGGCCCTTTGTTGGACTCTCTCCAGCAGTTCTCTATCTCTTGAACTGCAAAGCCCAGAACTGGACACAGTATTTCAGGTGCAGCCTCGCCAGAGTGGAGTAGAGGAGGAGGAGAACCTCCCTTGACCTGCTGGTCACACTCTCCTTAACCCTGGGAGGCCACTGGCCTTCTTGGCCACCTCCTTTTAAGTGCAGGTTTACTGTGCCCTCCTTGGCTGCAGCTATAAATTCTGAGGCTGTGTTTGGATGGTAACAAAAGCAGCCCTTTCATTTCATCTGGCTCTATTAATGTTTCTTTCTCAGCAAAAGGAGTTGGTGGCTCCTAGGTAAACACAGCCATGTGTGGGACAGGGGATTAAACAAACCTGCTGGTCAAGTTATTTTCTGGAGGCTTTTTGAGAGGTGCCTGGGTGTAGGAGAGCTTTTCTCATACGCTGCAGTCTTAGACCTGAAACATTAAGCCACAGCCACACTCTCTGCAGCTACTTCTAATTTTACATTCCTTGTATGATACCAGGAGAGAGGAGATTATGCAGATACTGCTGCCTTCTGTTCTTCTTTAAGCTCCTTCATGCCATAGCCTCTAAAAATTTAGGGCTGAATGTAACAGATACTTTTTGAGGCTAGTGTGAACAAAATCTCCTTAAGCACCAGGTTGGTAGACTTAGAAAGCTTAAAGTCCTTCTTAGAAATATTTTTTCCTTCTAAATTAATATGCAGTTCTTAGCAGAGGTGAGTTAATATTTCAAACTGAAAGAATCTGGTTATGCACACCATTTTGGTGCCCCAGAATGTGTAACTAGGGAGGAACTGCAGTCAAGGGCTGGAACACCTCTGCTATGAGGATAGGCTGAGGGAGCTGGGGTTGTTTAGCTTAGGGAAGAGAAAACTCCACGGGGACTCGATAGCTGCCTTCCAATACCTGAAGGGATCCTACAGGAAGACTGAAGAGGGAGTTTTCACAAGGGTGTCTAGCAATAGGACAAGGGGGAATGGTTTTAAGCTGAGGTTTAGACTGGATCTTAGGAAGAAGTTCTTAAGTAGGAGGGTGGTGACAGTCTGGAATAGGTTGTCCAGGGAAGTTGTGGATGCCTCCTCTCTGGGAGTATTCAAGGCCAGGCCGGATGTGGCAAAACTTGAGGCCATTTCCTCTCATCCTGTTGCTTGTTGCTGGGGAGAGCAGACTGACCCTCACCTCACTTCAACCTCTTTTCAGTTGTAGAGAGCAATGAGGTCTCCCCTCAGCCTCTCTTCTCCAGACCAAACAACTCCACTTCCCTCAGAAGCTACTCCTCAGAAGACTTGTTCTCCAGATCCTTCACCAGCATTGCTGCCCTTCTCTGCTCCAGCAACTCAATGCCTTTCCTGTAGTGAGGGGCCCAAACCTGAACACAGTATTTGAGATGTGGCCTTATCAGCACAGGACACAATCCCTTCCCTACTTGTGCTGGCCATGCTATTCCTGATACAGGCCAAGATGCTGTTTACCTTCTTGGTCACCTGGGCTGATGCTGACTCATGTTCAGCCAGCTGTTGACCAACACCCCCAGGTCCTTTTCTGCAGGGCATCTTTCCAGCCGAGGTCACTGTGAGTAATTATTTCTGACTCAGTGGGTTAGCAAATATAAGGTAGAGGGGGATGTCTGGTGCTAACACCTGTGATTCATGTGGTGCAATGTGGGGTCACAGGTGTGCGGAGGACAGGATGTCTTACTGTGTTCAGTGGTCACAGCCCACCTGTGCTGCAGTGGAACAGTGTCTGGTGGATTCAGGCTTGCTGCCAGGCAGCTGCCAGGAACAGCGTGAAGAGATTGGCCTTGCCAGAGATACCCCTTGAGTCCTCCCTGTGTCAGTCCCAGCTTAAGGGCACATTCTGCCCCATTTCAAACCGATTGGTTAGGGTGACAAGTCGGAACTGGAGGGGAGGGCTGCCCTGGTGAATGGAGGAAGGAATGGCAGGTTATTCTTATCTCTGCGGGATTCATACTTTTCAGCAACATTGCTCTGAGTAAAAGCGCAGACATTAGAAGAACTGCAGCTGCTGCATCTATTTTGTCAAGCTGGGCACTGGCACTGTGTGCTCCATGTTTTATTTCCACGCTGTGACTGCACTCTGCCTTCTACCAATGATCTCGGCCCCGCGGAGGCCTCGGCCTCGGGCAGCGACAGGTGGCACAGTCACCCCCGCGGGACGCGAGTCCCGTTAGGCGGCCAGGCGCAGCGGGGCCGGAGGAGGGCGGTCACCGGCCCGCGGCCCGCCCCCACGCCTCGGCTCTGGCCCCTTCGCCTGCCGCGCCGCCGCCGCTGCCCAGTCGCCATGAGCGGGGCGCAGGGCGCGGCGGCTTTATCGCTGCGGGCGGCACGGCCGCTCTGGCTGTGGGGGGTGGCGGCGGTGGTAGCGCTGGGCGCCTTGATGGGAGCCTGGCGGTGGGCCGGCGGGAGGAGGGCGGCAAAGCGCCGCGGCCGTCTGCAGCGGGTCGGGACGGTGCTGCGCCTCACCGTGTACCCGGTGAAGTCGTGCCGAGGGCTGGCGGTACGGCAGGCAGAGGTGACGCCCATGGGGCTGCGGAGTGGGGAGCTGCGGGACAGGTACGGCGGCGGAGGGCTGGGCCGCGCGGGGAGGCGCTGTTCTCCTGTCCGGGCCGAGCTGGGGTAGGCCCTGCTGCCAGGCCCCGATTCTGGCCCCGCGGTTCTTGAGGGGTCTTTTTGGTGCCTTTGAAGAGACACCTGTTATGCTGGCACTTCGGTGTCCCCCGCGGGACTGCCCTGCGCCTGGCGTTGGCCTCTAACGTAGTTCAACGAGTATCTGGCCCTTGCTGCACTACAGGTTTTGGCTTGTGATAAAGGAAGACGGGCACATGGTCACAGCTCGCCAGGAGCCGCGATTGGTCCTCATTTCTGTCGGCAGTGAAAATGGGCACTTGACCTTGGAGGCCCCAGAAATGAAGCAGGTGTGCGTGCCAGTAAAACTCCCCAGGAAAAACCCCGTGCGGAACTGCAGGTAAGGAGAGTTGGGGTTTTTTTTCCTCCCTTCTCTACAGATTCTCTCACTTACATGCTTTGCCTTTCGTGACGTCTGATGCAGAAATTAGAGAGTGAAAGTTTGGTGATTCTGATTCTTTTTTTCAGGAGGTCTGCCTGACCGTCAGCATCATTAAGAGAGACCTCAGATCAGGGCCTGTACTGGGAGAAGTGGCTTCTGAGTAAAAAGAGAGTAGGTTTAGATCAGACTCAGAAAAAACTTTTTTTGTGTGAGGGTGGTGAGACAGTGGAGTGGGCTGCCCAGAGAAGTTGTGGATAGCCCATAATTTTAAATGTTCAAGGCCAGGTTGGACAGAGTTTTCAGCAATCTGAGCCAGTGGAAGATGTCCTTACCCATGGCAGGGAGGTTGGACTGCATCATCTTTAAAAGTCCCTTCCAACCCAAACCGTTTTGTGATCCTATAAAATTCTCTGCTGTGCTTTATACAGGAGATTGTCATAACAAAAGATCTGGATTCAATCTGCTAACCGCTGGTGAAAACAAATCTCAGGAAAAGATGGCACAATACTCAGAGATCTTACATTATGCCTCTGTCAAGTGAACTGTGATCTTCAGCCTTCATAGAATGTAGTGTCTACACATTTTGTTTACTTCTAGTGATTTTATTTTTGCTTGGATGAGCAGTTGCATCTCAGAGCCTCAGTCATGCGTTTTGGTATTTCTTGGTCACTGCTAGTATATTGATGTAGGTTAAGGGAAATTAAGAGTTAATTGGTATAACCGTAAAGTCCTCCAGAGACTAGAAAGTACTGGGGGAAGACACAGGACATGCTAATTATTGGGGGGGGCACCGAGGCCTAGTAGGCATGGGCCTAGTGGGTGCACAATTCAGCCTGTTCCTAGGCCTGCGAAGATTGAGTTGAGGGGAGATGTTTTGGAAGGTTTGGTCTAGTAGGGCTAGGTGGATAACTGGGCCTAATTTGTGTATATATTCCTTTTCCCTGAATACCTTTTGTATTTCTGTATATATATTTGTAAATGGCATTCGTATTTAGCCTCCAATTCTGTGCCAATGTTTTTATTTTACTCCCTTGGGGATAAAATACCTTTCTGTCCTTTTGCCCTGGGTAGGTCCTGGCTCAAAACTGGGATGTGCATAGGCATTTTTGGGTACACACTGCCCATTTGGAATTAGTGAGGTTTAGGTTCATTCAGTTCTGTAGGCATTTAACTGTGGTGCCTAAATTAAAAACTTGCCAGAAGTTCACTCTGTGTTCATAGGGAAAAGATGAGCAACCCCAGAGAGCAGGGCTTTCACTGTAGGTACTGCTTTACAGGATTTCAGGTGAATGGGTTACAAACATAGGCAAAAGGCCCACCATGTCCTGGGCTGCGTCAAAGAAGTGTGACCAGCAGGACAAGGGAGGTCGTTCTTCCCTTCTGTTCTGCTTTCGTGAGTACTGCATCCAGTTCTGGTGCCCCCAGTACAGGAAGGACATTAGACTGTTGGAGTGGATCCAGAGGAAGTGACACAAAGGTGATCAGAGGGTTGGAACACCACCCCCCATGGGGACAGGCAGTGAGAGTTGGGGCTGTTCAGCCTGGAGAAGACTGGGGAAACTTTATAGCACCTTTTCAGTACCTGAATGAAACCTACCTGAAAGCTGGGGAGAGTTTTTGCAAGGGTTGACAGAAATAGGATAAAGCTTGAGCTGGAAGAGGGTAGATTTGGGATGGATATTGGGAAGAAATTCTTTACAGTGAGGATGATGAGATACTGGAACAGGTTGCCCAGGGAAGTTGCGGATGACTCCTCTGGGTGTTCAAGGCCAGGTTGGACAGGCTAATGGAAGGTGTCTCTGCTCACAACAGGAGAGCCGGTATTAGATGATCTTTAAGGTCCCTTCCAACCCAGACTGTTCTGTGATTTAGCTGTGATACAAAGTTACTGATAATTGTTTGGATACCAGCTGCTGTAATTAAAACTAAAAGAGTGCCATAAAGGAACTGCATTTGTTAGCTTTTAGCATAAATCTGTTGCTTTAGAAATCCTTGATCAGCACAGCTCAGTATTTCTGTTTATTTTTAAATTCACCATAATCACAGAATTGTTTGGGTTGGAAGAGACCTCCAGTATTGTTGAGTCCAGCTGTCAGCTTAAAATCACCATGGCCTTTAAAATATGTCCCACAGTGCCATGTCCACATGTTCCTTGACCGTCTCCAGGGATGGTGATTCCACCACTTCCCTGGGTAACCTGTTCCAAAGCCTGGCCCCTCTTCCAGTAAAGAAATATTTCCTGATAGCCAATCTGATGCTCCCCTGGCACAGTTTCAGGCCATTTCCTTTTGTTCTATCATGAAGAGACCAGCCCTCACCTCTCTACAACCTCCTTTCAGGTACCCTCTGTCTTTAAATTTGTAGAATTTGGGAATGCAAATAATCAAATCTAAGATGCATGTAAATGGACTTCAAATGTTAGCAAGCTGTCTGGTATTGTAGGTGGCATCATAGGATGTGAAATTAGCAATACGTACATCAAAATGTTGCCTTATACTTTCCTCAGGAGGAATTCTGAGGTGTTGTATGACTCCAGCATGCTTAAGCAATTGTCAGTTCAAGGTTGATTCTTTCTGACCTCTTCAGCCATTCATAAGAATGTGGTTTAGGAGTAGTACCACACTCAAGCAAGTGGAGATTGGCTTTTGTTGCTAGATTCTCCTCTTCCAGTTCACAACTGGAAGTAGCTGACTGTGCAGTGTGCTTTGCTGGCAAGGCGGTCTGCACAGACTTGTATGTATTCTGCCCAGGGCAAAGCATGATGTCTTCATATTGGTGCTGGCTCGTGCTTGGTAGCTGAGGTAATGCAGTGGTGCATCTGGCTGCAAAAACCTGTGCAGATGCTAATCTTCCAAACTGACACATCCAGTTGCAGGCTTTACCTGGATATTTACAAACTTATATTTGGAGGAGTTGAATGTAGGACTGAAGCCATCTTGTAGGCAATTTCTATTTGTGCAAACATCCAAGGGTTTGTATAGCCCTCTGTTTAAGAAGCTTTCAGTTCATTACTGCCCTTGTTAGTATCCATTGCATTACCTCAACTGAGTGATCTGTTCCCATGGATCACTATACCACAGGGTACTAAGGCCTGCATCATGGGTAGAAAAGAGCAGTGTTGGAAGCTGTAAGACTTCACCTCTGTTGTCCTGCCAGCCAGAAGGCACAAAGTGACTGAGAGAATGAAGGGAAGAGAGAGGCAGGTGAATGCTGTCTTGAGCTATGGCATTTAATCCTAGCCTGTGCCACGGAGTTCCTGAAGGGATCCCAGCAAAGAGAGCAGGAATGATACTGATAGTGCCTTACTGATTGATCTCTCACTATGGTGAGTAAACAGGGGCTCCTAGGAGCTGTGCTCAGTCTCAGTGAACTGCCTGGGCATTTTTGTGCTTTAAGCTGTCCAGGAGATAATTGCAGAGGTAGAGGAAACTGCAGTGTATTTGGGTCAAAATTGCTACTTTGGAGGGTTTATGATCAGCATTGAAATTTATTGCAAGGTTGACTTGAAGGGCATCTTTTCATGCTAGGGAAGTGTTTTTTGTGTAAACTTGTGTTCTCCTGCCAGTGGCTGTGTGCCCTGTGGACTTTGCTTCCATTGTAAATCTTTAAACTCTTTTAAGATACTGAGGTATCCTGTATGCTGAGTTTGAGCTTAAAAGAGGTTCACTCAGCTCTGGCTAAATTTTCACAGCACTAGAATCTGAAGGAAAGCTTCCTTAACAGTCAAGGACATGTATAATTAATAACATCTGTAAATGTCAATTACAGTAACTAACCACATCCTTTCAAACTATCATTCGTCTTCTGAAATTAATAGTTTTTCATTTGATTTCTGATCAGAAATCTTTCGGTGTTACTGTTGCATGCAAATGCAAGAGTATACACTTTTTTTTGATTGAAAAGTGTGGCAGATAGGTAGATTTGTTACTGGTCATTGATGTGACAGTTAGGTCTGGCACCTAAAGGCTTATTCTTTCAACAGCTGATATCATCCAGCCATATACTTAGCTTTCAAATCAAGGCCGTGAAGAAATTGTGTGCTAGGAATGATCCTTGTGCCAAATTCAGAAGCCAGCTGCCACCTCGTTATAGTCCAGGCAGCATGATACTGTATCTTGCTAGTACCACTACTGCAGCAAGCTGTTTTCCTATGAATAGTAAGTATGCTTAAGCCTTCAGCTTTCTGGCTAACTGGCTGATGTCTTGTCACCCTTCAGAGTGTTTGGACTGGATATCCAAGGCAGGGATTGTGGAGATGAAGTGGCTCAGTGGATCACCACTTTCTTGAATTCAGAACCGTATCGACTGGTGTACTTTGAGCCCTCCATGTTGCCAAGAAAGTCAAAGGACATAATAAACCTTTTCCGAACCACAGATGAGGTAAATGAATGTTGTTTTTCTCAGAAGTACTTTCTTTTACCTATTTCTCACTCAGCAAAATACGCCTGTTCCATCACTGGTGATTGATCCCAGTTCAGCAAGGTGTGTAGTCATTTACTTAAAGCACATGAATCTTAAGCCTTCTCCTTTTCAATGATTGTGCTTAAATTTTACTTTAAACCTGGTATAAGTTACCTTCCATTCACAGCTCAAGAGTCCCATGCTGCTAGTTAAATAACTGTTATGTTGCAGAGCAGCATTCCTTTTGTGCCCCAGTGAATAGAAAAAATGATGGTTTTTTTTAAAGATGTTTTGGTGATGTAATCTGTGTTGCATAGAAAACCTTGGCTGTCTATTCCTTCTTGGGTTTAGGAACATACTAATAGGAGTGATATTACCTCATAGTTTATTTGAAGGAACAATGCTTGACCCAGGGATCTGTAGTTGTCTGCCTAGGAATTAAAATCCCAATAAGGTTACAGAGATACCATCTCTCTGTGGGAACAGGTTTGAAGGTGTGATGTTAGAGAAAGGTAGTGCAGGTAGGAAGGGAGACACCATGCTCAGATATCCTTATGTCACTGGGGCTATGCATGCCTTTCTTTTTTTCCTGAACAGTTATCTCACATGAAGATGATTGACCTGTACCTGATGAGTGCAAGATTTTTAAGCAAGGCAAATGTACCTTGCCTTACTGATGTGATGCATGGTCTATAGGGTGTCAGTGCTTTGCATGTTGTTGCCCAAAGAGAACAAGGTACAGTGAATTATGGGGCAATCCCAAGCACAAATACAGTCTAGGAATGGCTCAAGAGCAGTGTTATGGAGAAGGACTTGAGCCTCTCAGTTGACAAGAAACTCAACATGAACCAGCAATGTGCAGTAGCAGCCCAGAAGGCAAACCATGTCCCAAGTTGCATCAAAAGAACTGTGACTAGCAGGATGAGGGAGGTGATTTTGCCCCTCTGCTCTCATGAGATGCCATTTGTTGTCTGGATCTGATGCCCTCAGCATAAGAAGGGTGTCAAACTACTGGAGCAGGCCCAAAGGAGAGCCATGAAGATGGTAAGAGGGCTGGAGCAGCACCTCCTCTATGGAAGTGTTCAGGGACAGACTGGATGAGGCCTTGAGCAGTCTGGTCTCGTGGAAGCTGTCCCTGCCTATGGCAGGGTGGTTGGAACTAGATGATCTTTAAGATCCGTTTCAACTCAAACTATTTTATGGTCTTTCATTTGTTATGTAAGGGCACTGAAACCGATACAGAAGACTAGGTTTCAGCAAAAAGGATGTCACATTAGGAGGGATGACGTTCAGGCATCAAAGCATGAGAGGAGGACAGGATTGTTTGTGTGATTATTTCAGCACATCTTCGTGTGGTTGTAAAGGCATGTCCAATGAGAAGCAAAGGGGGAAAGACATGTAAGAGAAAGATAGGAGGAGTGCTATACGCTAAAGTTCTTGCCAGAATTAATCTTCTTGGGTTTTTTTACACTGTGGAAGTAGCATGTATTGGAATTTTCTTTCACTATCATTTGTTGGCTTTGTTTGCTAAAGTGGCAGCCTTCCCACTTCCAAGTGAACTTTGACAAGTGGACAGTTGCAGTTTAGTACTGTTACACTGTATGTGAAACTCCCCCTGGTGTTGTGATAAGATGAATCCATTATATAGACAAACACAAAACACTTAGTTGATTGTAGTCAACCAGATAAGTTCAGCAAGTCCATACTCATCTTAAGTACCTTTCATAACTTGCCATAACATGTTCTACTGGTAGGCTTAGCTCTGTAACACCTGGAATAAAAACCTTAGACATACATACAGCACTATTTTGTAAGACCTTGTGATAGCTTACAGAATTTTGGTTTTATTCTGTAAGTAGAGGTTTAATTTTACATTTTGAGCAAGCAGACTTGTCATGGTTACTGAAACAGGAATGGCCATGCTAGTTTACTTGTTTACCTGCTCCCAGGTAAATGAAAACCTAAATGCAGCAGCCTCAACAGTGAGGCTAACATGTGGCCACTGGTTCCAGCATATCTGTGCTTTTCCTCCTCTACTCTTACAGCAGCCTTAGGATTTGTTTATGTTTATATAGGTTGCCTATCCAGACTGTAGCCCAGTCTTGATCATCTCAGAAGCTTCACTGGAAGATTTAAATGGCAAGCTGGAGAAGAAAGTTAAGATAGAGAACTTCAGGCCAAACATTCTCGTGACAGATTGCAGTGCTTTTGAGGAGGTAAAGTAACTATCTTAAATACATTCTGGAAGGCTTGGTTATATTTCTTGTAACTTGGTTTTTCTTGTGTGATGGTGCCTGTAAGGATGAAGAAAGCTGCAATTCTGTATTTTGTTTTTTTGGGGGATTTTGAGAGTTTAATTTTTTTTTTTAACCTTCACATTTTTAAAAAAAAGTTTAGGTTTTCAATATTTTTGTAGCTTTTCAATTAAAAAAAAAAAGTGTGTGGGGTTAAGATAATTGGGATTTCTAAAATTTTTGTTTCCTTTTATTTTTTTTGTTTTATTACAGCTGGGTTCTAGAGAGATAAAACGTTTGCTTAGTGTGTCTGAAACACTGGAGGAGAAATGGGTTTATGAATGCTTGTTTAGCTTAGCAGAGAATAGAACTTGCTACTGAAAGCTCATCTTTAAGTGTAAAGGAGGGAGAGCTAAGCATGCTATAGCTGATCCATTAATAGAATAGAATAGAATAGAATCAACCAGGTTGGAAGAGACCTCCAAGATCATCCAGTCCAACCTGGCACCCAGCCCTATCCAGTCAACTAGACCATGGCACTAAGTGCCTCAGCCAGTCTTTTCCTGCTTTTCCTGAACACCCCCAGGGACGGTGACTCCATCACCTCCCTGGGCAGCCCATTCCAATGCCAATCACTCTCTCTGGCAACAACTTCCTCCTAACATCCAGCCTATACTTCCCCCGGCACAACTTCAAACTGTGTCCCCATATTCTGTTGCTGGTTGCCTGGCAGAAGAGAGCAACCCCCACCTGGCTACAGCCTCCCTTCAGGTAGTTGTAGACAGCNGTCCCCAGCCTGTAGCATTGCTTGGGGTTGTTGTGGCCAAAGTGCAGAACTCTGCACTTGGCCTTGTTCAGTCTCATCCCATTGGCCTCTGCCCACCCATGCAGCCTGTCCAGGTCCCTCTGCAGGGCTCTCCTACCTTCCAACAGATCAACACCTGCTCCTAGCTTGGTGTCATCTGCAAACTTAATGATACGGCTGAGCAGTTTGTAAATCAACAGTATGATGTTTCATCATATACTCTACAAGAGTAGAGCTGACCCTTGTAATACTGCAGTCTGTTGTTGAATCTCTGGCAGTGTTCTGCTAGTTTGAAGAAAGCACTCTCTGTTGAGGCATCTGGTGATGAAGTGGTGACATTGATGTGATCTTACATCACATTCCTGGTTTTCCAAAGAAGATATGCTAATTTCCAAAATGTTAAGGTATTCCTGAAGTGGGAGTAGGTGTTCATCTTCCAAAAAAGATTTCAAGAGGAAGCTTGTGTAGATGAGAAGTAAAAAGTGACTTCCACTAAAAATCTTTCTGCAAAAATGGTGGGTTACCTGAGGTCATAGATTAGGTTATCACATATACAGCTTGCTATACCTTCAGACAAGTGCATGCTGCAGAATGGGATTTACTGCTTCTGTATCTTTCTTTCCACATGTAACTATTAGTGAATCCTGAAATGAATCAATGCAGTCACCATTTGGTTTTCATTAAAACAGTACCACAATACAACTGTTCTTATTTTGAGGGTATAAGTAAAGATGATGGTCTAAAGTGGTACTGCTTCTTGTAGGAAGTACTCTGCCACTCCTGGAGAAGTGGATGCATGTGGATGTTTCTAAAGTGTACACAATGTTATCTTTCCTCAGGACACCTGGGAGGAGATCCTTATTGGTGATGTGGAGTTGAAAGGGACAGTGTGTTGTGCCAGGTAAACATTTGAGACCATTATTTTATATACATATATAATGAATTATGATAAGAAGCTATGATTGATGTGGTGCTGTCTGTCATTGCAGGTGTATTTTTACAACTGTTGACCCAGACACAGGAGTCATGGACAGGAAGGAGCCCCTGGAAACATTGAAAAGGTTGGGAAAAAAATAGCCAGTGCTCCTTAGGCTGAGGGAGTAGGCTCAGGCTAGACGTCAACAAATGTTAGAGTAATGTTTTGAAAGTGATTTGAAGGATGCATGGGATATAATCATGCAGTGTAAATGTCTGTGTGGCTGGGCTTCTGTTCTATTTTCTGCAATTCTACATGGTAAAGAGAATTCAGAAAGTTCTTTCTTCTTGCAAAGTTTAGATTCTCTGTCTCTTTCATCTCTGCTAGGGTGAATGCCTAGCATAACAGGTATTGAAGATATTTAGAGGTCTCTCTTATTTAGAATAGAATAGAATAGAATAGAATAGAATAGAATAGAATCAATCAGGTTGGAAGAGACCTCCAAGATCATCCAGTCCAACCTAGCACCCAGCCCTAGCCAGTCAACCAGACCATGGCACTAAGTGCCTCATTCAGTCTTTTCCTTAACACCCCCAGGGACAGTGACTCCACCACCTCCCTGGGCAGCCCATTCCAATGGCACATCACTCTCTCTGTGAAGAACTTCCTCCTAATATCCAGCCTATAGGTCTAAATTTGCAACTTTGGCTTTTCTTTTGATGAAGTCTTTTGTATGTGTATTATACATGGATATGTGAATGCAATTTACAGAACGCGTCAGGTTGGAAGGGACCCTCATAGGTCATCTTGTTCAACCGCCCTGCAGTGAGCAAGGGCACCTAGCCCAGGGCTACATCAGGTCTGATCTTGAATGCCTCCAGGGGTGAGACCTCAACCATGTCCCTGGGCAACTTGTTCCAGTATTACACCACTCTCATTGTAAAGAACTTCTTCCTTATGTCCAACCTAAATCTGTCCTTCTTCAGTTTAAAATAATTGTCCTTTGTCCTAACTTGCCTTTCTAAAGAGTCCTTCCCCAGTAAGACTTTTTATCACTGTCTTTTTCTCCTCATTGATACTTTGATGTTTAGAATTTGCTACCATTGATTCTGAAGAAGTGCTCTCATTCTCTCTGCAGTTACCGCTTATGTGATCCATCAGAGCGACACCTATACAAATCCAGCCCTCTCTTTGGAAGATACTTTGCTGTTGACAGAACTGGAACAATTCAAGTTGGAGACCCTGTGTACAAGATGGTCCAGTGATGAGAGAAACTTGTATCAGAAGATTGCTGTTTCACTTCAATACACAGATTGGTTTCCTGTAAACACTGTCACCAGCATAACTTTTCCAAATTCCTTACAGCACCTTTTGTGCCATGTTCCTTTGTAAGGTGCAGTGGGGTCTTTGGGGTTATATAGTGACAGTTATTTCAGCTCATGTCTTCTACTATCACAACTATAGCAACCATTTCTTTAGATTTTCTGGAGGCTGTGACAGAAGAAATTGTAGTCCCAAACAGACTTCACAGCACAAACAAACATTGCACCTCCTGAAATTTTATGTCAAGCTTGCTGCTAGAATCTGAAATTACATACAAGGCCTTTACATCATGTATTAGCTAAATTCAGTGTCTACAAAGAATCACAGAATCAGTCATGCTGGGTATAAAGTAAACATGCTGGTCAATGAGCTGCCTTTACAAGTGACCATGGAGTGTAGATGACAAGGCTCTGTCTTAGACTCCACCTTTCTTTGATCCTAACCATCTTACACTATCTATATCTGGAGATGTGCTTTTGCAGTGTTTCTTACCTTGCAGGTGTTTCCTGATTACCACTGTCTTCCATGACTGGAGCAATATCAGAAGGAGAGGGTGACTAAATGCTGCTCTAGCCTAGAGGGGGAATCACTGCCTAACAGTGTGTAAGACTGTAGGTTTGTTTAGTTTATGACCACTGCTTGATAGAGTTTGAACCATCATTTTCTTCTCCCATGAAGCGTACTGTAACACTGAGCCTGTAGAGTAGTGATGCTTTTGCTGCCCTATAGGTAGATGTTCCAGTTCACATAAGAGAAAAAAGTTGTTCACTGGGTCAGAGACCTTAAGCACATTGGAGGGGAAGAAGAGCTATTGGGAGTAACCTGTTTTCCAGCATGTCCCATTCACGCTGATGGCCAAGCCAGTGTTGTAGGTAGGGCTCTGGGTTCACACATAGTGAATCTTGTTACAGGAATTCAGGCTCCTAGGCAGATGTTTGGGAAGCTGCAGTTTTGGACTGAGTGTGTTAACATCCTTACTGATTATCCATTTAGATCCCTGAATGCCCCCATTCTTGCCTCTATTCTAACAAAAATGTCATCTGTTTGTAAAAAAAATGGTAATTATATTTTCTGCTGTATTTTATACTGCATAAACAGATAGGGGAGGAAATTAGCTGGGTTATGGCAGTGGTACCTTTTCTTTAGATATGATAGGATTTGTTTAGGGTTTTTTTTAAGATAAAAGTGGCCTCCAAGACAAAAGCCATCCATCTTTCAAATGCTTGTCTGCCTGTTGCTTTGTCATGTTATTAGACCTAGAAAGACTGTTGAACTAGCTGATAAAGAGGGATATAATTAAGTGTGAAGGAGGACAAATCATGACCCAATTTAGTGTTTGGATTCTTTTTTATTATGGATTTTTGTTGCACATTTGCAACTCAGACCTGTAAAATGAAGGTCCATTGTGCCTTTGAGCAAGTTCAGATGGATGTAAGTGGCAAGTCTAAAGCAGGCATATGGGGAAGGTAGTTTTCTGTAAATTGAGAACTTAAGAGATGCTCCAAGTGTCCTTTGGTTAGCAGAGTGCTCTCTTGGTGTTTGGCTTTTCTGTGACAAAAAAGCCTCCAGTTTGGACTGCACCTTGTGTATTTATGTATTGTGAACCTAGTGAGAGGAAGCCAGAGAAAAAGCATCTTCTGAAAAGGAAAAGAATCCTGAGATTTACTTTCAAAACGCACATGCCGAACATCCCTGGTATCAGAAGGTGAAACCTCAGGGAATTCCTATTGGTATTACTGAGCAAAGACAACCTGCTGGGCTGCCAGAACAATTAGTCATTAAGTCAAAAGAGTGGCAGGAAAGAGAACTGAATTTTGCCTCTAGCCATACATTTTTTCACTGTTGTTTTAGTACCACAGTAACATTCCATAACACAGATTATGTAGTATAGATCATGTTACTTCTTGCTAGGCTAGCATCAGGAGGGCTAATTTGGAAGTTGGACTCTCTTTCCAATGAGAAACTGCACCTGTGTTTCTGTGAAGAAGATACCATGGATCTAAACCTCTGATACATCCCTGTAAAATCCCCTTTGAAGAATTTGACTAGAGTTCAAAACTAGGTGTGTTTTATCTGAGGACAGGATATCTCACAAATAACACTTAAATCCGTTACATGATGAAAGAGCATCATGAGGGAAAGTGGAGAGCATAGATGAAGAACAATAGAATCTAAATGTCTTCATATAAGTGCTGAACTGCTGTAACTGTAGGAATTTTATTTGATTTTGTTAAATACATTTAGGGAATTGACTTAAGCCACAGGTTTTTAAATTCTGTAGTTTAAAATGTTAATTGTGTTTTGTTTCTTTTTAACTTGAAGAAAAAATATAAACTTCTATTGAATCCAAACTCCTGTAAAATATTTGAGTCTTTTTTTTTCTGTGTTTTCTGTTTCAGCATTTAACTTCACCTGCTGTTTTCCCAGCATATATAATTTTATAGTCATAGAACCATAAAATCACAAAATCAGACAGGTTGGAAGAGACCTCCAAGCTCATCCAGCCCAACCTAGCATCCAGCCCTAGCCAATCATCTAGACCATGGCACTGAGTGCCTCATCCAAGCTTTTCTTGAACACCTCCAGAGACGGCAACTCCACCACCTCCCTGGGCAGCCCATTCCAATGCCAGTCACTCTCTGCCAACAACTTCCTCCTAACATCAGCCTAGACCTCCCCCATCACAAGTTGAGGCTGTGTCCCCTTGTTCTATTGCTGGCTGTCTGGGAGAAGAGACCAACCCCCACCTGGCTACAACCTCCCTTCAGGTAGTTGTAGACAGCAATGACATCACCCCTGAGCCTCCTCTTTTCCAGGATAAACAATTCCAGCTCCCTCAGCCTCTCCTCATAGGGTTTGTGCTCCAGGCCCCTCACCAGCTTTGTCGCCCTCCTCTGGACACATTCCAGTATCTCAACATCTCTCTTCAACTGAGGAGCCCAGAACTGGACACAGTGAGATATATATATGTATATATATATATATATGTATTTATTTATGTTAAAAATGAATTTACAATTGTACATCACTTTATATAATTTTATAATGATACAATTAATATATAATTATTAGTGATTTTTTAAATGTTTTGTTAAAACAATCATTGTTCAGTGAAATACATGGTTAATCAAAGGAAGCCATATGCATCAGACAGCAGAACCATCAGGTCTAAGTGATCTTCAGACTGAAGTTTTACATCCCTTGTGATCTAGATGATGAAAAAGATGTTTACAGCTTATCTCCTTTTTTCCACAGACAAGTGAAAACAAGGAAAAACTTGGTTCAAAAACAGGGAAATTTAGTACACTGAAGTCAATGCAAGGTTATGTTTCCTGTTTCAAGTCTCCAAGTATAAAAGCCAAAACCTTTTTTTCTAACAGCACTTAATGCACCAATATAATTCTTGCAGGAGTTTGTGTGAGAGGAGGACAGTTCTTGCACACAGAAATTTCTTAGCTGCTTAAGATTTGAGATTGAGAGGCAGTTTCAGCCAAGTCTATCTCCCTCCAAAAAAACTCTTGAGAAAGATTTGTTCTTCTGCATCTTAAGGAGGAAAAAAGCCTTCCAGAGGTATTGCTCCATTTCTTCATGGGAAGAAAAAAGATTCCTGGCACTTAACCACTCCAAATAGCAGAAGCTTTAAAAATGGCTGCCACAGGCTGTTCATATTTCTGATCTATATTAACACCTTTAATCACTTATTCTCTGTTTTGAGATCTGTAAGAAATTCCCTGTACTGGGCAGCTGCAGGGCTAAAGACTTCACCTGCAACATCTTTGTTTCTATTTGAAACTTCTTAATGCAGGCATGAAACCCACATGTGTATTGTCAGTCTTTTCTTCAGCTGAAAGGGGCACAGCATTCATACTTAATGAAAGTTCTCTTTTTATGTAGTCTACATTGATATTTTGGTAACAATCTCTGCTTAGATTGTCACTGTTACTACTAATTACTTTTGTCTTCTACTCAAAGATACTTTTGAAATCAGTGAAGGTTTCACTGTGCCTCTTCTGCTTATTTAATGTGACAACATTTAAATTTTAGAGACAGAATCTTTACCTGTGTTGAATTTCTGGTGTGGCACAAGGGTTGTCCCTCGTAGACATACTTCTGATTTTCTTCACCTTTATTTATTAGTGTTAAAATGTCTTGAAACAATGCCATGCCTGCCTGACAGATGAGCTGTTCTCTGGATTACGTGTGGAAGAAATGGTGTCATGATGGTAAGTGCCAGTTGGCTTGGTCAGGCAGACCAGGGACCAGGAATAGTTGGAACTGGAGAGGAGATGAGCAAGGCTCAGGCACATGGAGTGCATGTGTCAGGGCTGAAGCTGCAGGAGTTGAATCTGTCAACCAAGACATAAACCAAAATGCTTCCATCTTTTCAGGGTGTTCTTGTGCAGACAAGTGGAGAATGAGCCTTAGATGCAGAGTAGGATCAGTATTTGTCAAAGCCACTTGTAGTTTGGTGTGAGGGATGTCACACTCCCCAGCAGGCAGCAGCTCATCATGTTGACTTCAGGAAATCAAAATGCAAATAATTACTGCCTGAGCTAAACAATAGCCAGAGACTGTAGGACCTCAGACCCACTAAAGGGTGAGCACCATGGAGGCATTTACATTGCACACTGTTAGTGTGGACTGTCTGCAGTGCCGGTGGAGACTTTAGCTAGCAGATGTGGCTGGGCTGGAGGGCAGAAGGGCTCTGCAGTGGGACCTTGACCACCTGGACAGATGGGCAGAGTCCAAGGGGATGGCGTTCAATAAGTCCAAGTGC
>WAAF01020833.1:53913-73968 GCA_013400475.1 Tricholaema leucomelas | reverse complement strand
CCAGGGAGGAAGCATCCACAACCTCCCTGGGCAACCTGTGCCAGTGTCTCACCACCCTCACTGTAAAGAACTTCCTCCTAACATCCAGTCTAAATCTCCCCTCTTCCAGCTTAAACCCATTCCCCCTCATCCTGACATTACCAGACCTTGTCAATAGTCCCTCCCCAGCCTTCCTGTAGGCTCCCTTCAGATCCTGGAAGAAGTTTTTTTGTGGGGGTTGGTTTTTCAGGGTTTGGTTTTGTCTTTCCTGCTGGGGAGTTGGGGGTTTGGGTTTGTTGTTGTGGGTTTTTTTTGTTGTTGTTTTTTTTTGGTTTTGTTTTTTTTTTTGGTGGTGGTTTGGGGCTTTTTTGTTTGTTTTTGTTTTGTTTTTTTAATGGAGTTCAGGTATATAAGACTTCTATAGGTATATAAGGCTTCTAGTATGGGTTTTCATTTTGATCATGTTGTATGCATTTTGGACACCTCCATCTATAAACTGATGTATGCACCGATAAGCAATAACACCCCCCCCAAAAAAAAACCAACCACAAACCCAAACCAAAACAACAAAACCCAACCTCCCAAAAGAACAGCAACCCCCCTGCTCCCCAACAAGCCAAATAAAACAAAACCAACCAACAGCAACCCCACAACAAAACAAAACATAACTCTGAGGTGACAGTCACACACTTGAAGGAAGAGGTAATTGCCTTTAGATAGCTGTCAAAGGCAACATCTACACAGACTTTTCTATTATATGGGTATCAGGAGAAGTAGCTGATGGTAAAAGAGGTAAATGTATTGGGAGGGTGGAGATGTATATTTTATCCATCTGGTTTTTAGGTGTAGGTGCATGGCAGGCATCAAGATTTCCCTGTTCTCCTAGATATCCTCTTCGTAGTGTGCAGTGTAGAAAAGGCAATACTCTCATTTGCTTTTTGTTTTGTTAGTGGTTATCTCCTCATCTGTCTGTTAGTGAAAGTAGACAGGTGGGATTTTACCTACAGGCAGCCTATAGCTCACAGGGTTGGCATAATCATTTAGAGGAGAGTAGTGAAGTGAAATGGATGAGACTTTTGTTTAGACAGAGAATCTGTTCCTCGCTGTGCCCAAAGTGACCCTGCACAGCCTTTTAGCGTCTCCTGTATTTTATCTCTGACATGGGTGGATTAATAGTTGCTTTCCTCATAAAGTAGGAGGATGGAGCTGTGCTTAGTAATAAACAGTCTGAAGTGTCACTATCGTTAAGTGTAATCAGGGGGAGAAGTAAAAGTAGGATTCCTGAGTTCCCTCCAAGCCTTTTCTTGGCTAACAAGGCATTCCAGCAGCTCCAGCTGCTCTTCCAGTAAATGCTGGTGTTTGATGGTGTCTTGCAGTTGTTTTTAAAAACAACAGAGGAGAGACAGTGGGTTTGAGAAAGATGTGTAGGATGGGTAAGTAAAGTCTCTTTGGAAGTGCTAAAAAAAATAGGAAAAGTGAGTTGGGTTTTTTTGTGGTTTTTGTTTTGTTTGTTTGTTTGTTTTTCAGAGGGCATTTCACAGCAATGCCCTCACCACCTCTCAAATCCTCTTGGACACTTCTTCATAGATTCTTAGAATGCTTTGGTTTGGAAGGGACCTTAAAGATCATCTAGTTCCAAGCCTCTCTCCACGGGCAGGGACACCTTCCACTAGCCAGGTGGGGGTTGGTCTCTTCTCCCAGGCAACCAGCAACAGGACAAGGGGAAACAGTCTCAAGTTGTGCCGGGGGAAGTATAGGCTGGATGTTAGGAGGGAGTTCTTCACAGAGAGAGTGATTGGCATTGGAATGGGCTGCCCAGGGAGGTGGTGGAGTCACCGTCCCTGGGGGTGTTCAGGAAAAGCCTGGCTGAGGCACTTAGTGCCATGGTCTGGTTGACTGGGTAGGGCTGGGTGATCGGTTGGACTGGATGAGCTTGGAGGGCTCTTCCAACCTGGTTGATTCTATTCTATTCGGGAACTTCCAGCACCTAAAGGAGTCCTACAAGAAGGAGAGGGAGAATCATAGAATCAGTCAGAGTTGGAAGAGACCACAAGGGTCATCTAGTTCCAACCCCCCTGCCATGGGCAGGGACACCCTACTCTAGATCAGGCTGGCCAGAGCCTCGTTCAGCCTGGCCTTAAACACCTCCAGGAATGGGGCCTCAACCACCTCCCTGGGCAACCCATTCCAGGCTCTCACCACTCTCAGTCAGAGAGAGACTGTTCACAAAGGCCTGTAGTGATAGGACAAGGGGCAATGGCTTCAAAGTGGAGAACAGTGCATTTAGATTGGATGTTAGGAACAGATTCTTTATGATGAGAGTGGTGGATCACCTGAACAGGTTGTCCAGGGAACTGGTCAGGCCCCATCCCTGGAGACATTTAAGGTAAGGTTCAACAGGGTTCTAGGCAACCTGATCTCAAAAGGATGTCCCTGTTTACTGCAGAGGGAGCTGTACTAGGTGATAGTTGGAGGTCCCTTCCAACCCAAACTATATTGCTGTCTACAACTACCTGAAGGGAGGCTGTAGCCAGGTGGGGGTTGGTCCCTTCTCCCAGGCAACCAGCAACAGAACAAGGGGACACAGTCTCAAGTTGTGCCGGGGGAGGTATAGGCTGGATGTTAGGAGGAAGTTGTTGCCAGAGAGAGTGATTGGCATTGGAATGGGCTGCCCAGGGAGGTGGTGGAGTCACCACGCCTGGAGGTGTTCAAGCAAAGCCTGGATGAGGCACTTAGTGCCATGGTCTAGTTGACTGGCTAGGGCTGGGTGCTAGGTTGGACTGGATGATCTTGGAGGTCTCTGCCAACCTGGTTGATTCTATGATTTTATGGTCCTATGATTCTATGAATCTTGAGAATCTAGCCTGAACATAATGGGAATGTCACCATAAAAGAGTTCACTATTTCAGGCTTTCTTCAAGTGTTGTTTCACCTCAAAATACTAATGGAGTTCAGATGTAATTTGATGGAGTCTCGTGTGTAAACATTTTTCTGCTGTCTGTGTTTATCCTAAGCTTTAGTGTTCCTCACCAGCTTTAGCATGGAGAAGGAAATTGTTTAAAAGATTATTCTTTTTTTTTGCTCAGTTCAGCTCAGCTCTTTTTATGTGCTTGCTTTGCAATTGATTGCACTGTGTTTATGTGCAGATTTTCTCAAATCCTTTTGTATGGCAGTTTTCTCTGGTCGGGATGGGTCTTTCAAACCAAAAAAGGCAGGAAGAACGTAGATCAAAGAGAGCTTTCTTAGTGTGATATTTAAACCTCTTTAAATCTTCCTCATTTGTGGTTGAAAAAAGATTTCGGTGTAACAACTTTGTTAGGGTCTAGGGTAAACAACCACTGCAAAATGAGAAAGATGTCATTTCTTCAGAAGAGATTAATTATGTGTCTTAATGCAACCAAAACCCTGTGTGTGTGCATCCTCGATATGCCATGTACAGGAAAGCTTACTTGGGAATTCATGTACTGCTTTTTGGGCAAGATCTAGGTTTTGGTTGCTTGAACATCCTTTTCCCTTCCCCAGTCTCCCATCTGATCATCACCCCAGCCCTGGGTATTTGATATATTGACACCTGCTAGGTCTCAGGTTGAACCCAGTTGATTAGTCCATATGTTGTTGTTTACTTCAATAAAAAGCCCAGATAACTTACAGAGAATTAAGCAATCTCTTCAGTCTCTCTGAGCACAGCCTCATGGGACAGCCAAGGACAGCTGTAAAGTTATTCTTTTTAAGAAGTTCTGGTTAATGTCAGCTGAGAAAGCTCTGGGTAAACAAATGAATAATTGATTGCTCAGCTTTCACATAGCTACTGCGTTTCTGGGCTCACATGACTCATTTGTGAACCATTCCTGTCGTCCTAATGCCATAACATTGGAGAAATGATGATTGTTTCTTGGAGGATTCTTCTGTGGACAAAGTTGCCAAGACCAAAGCTGTAATGGTTTGTTATTATGACCTTTGTTATTCCATTAGGCTCAATAGCTTTAAAAAAAAAAAAAAAAAAAAATGATGTGTGCATACTTTAGGAGAAGTTTTTACCCTTTACATTGACCTGACATCATAGTTTATGCTACAAAATGTATTAATGACAAAGTAGTGTTTTCACGTCAGGAGGACAGATTTTAACAACTATAATCTGCCCTTGGTCATCATAAATACAAATGTATTGGTAAAACAGGCCTTGTTAATGCAGCCAAGACAAATGCTACAGCCATATTTCAAATCAATTGAAACTCTAGTCTATACACTCCTCGGGTTTTTGTGTAGCTTCAGATCCATTATTGTCAAACCGCTGCTAACAGGCGCTTTCCAGGGAGTGCTGCAGAACAGTAATGACCCATCAGATGCAAACAATCTAGGTCGTTGTTCTCGATTACTTGAAGATGTGTAAATGTCTTTGTGGCTATGGAAGGGCAGAGGGAGCATTCAATTAACAGTGCTTTGATGGTTTTTTAATACTTGAAAAATCAACAAGTGACAGTGCCTGCAAATCGCCTTCTACAGTGAACAGTTTAATTTGCAATAAATTCTGTGTGTTAATAGTTAATTGAAGTACACCCTGTTCAGCACCCCCTGCTCACTGCACTGATGATGTAAAGTAGGCTTGCTCTTCTCAATTGCTCCAGAATAGAATAGAATAGAATAGAATCAACCAGGTTGGCAGAGACCTCCAAGATCATCCAGTCCAACCTAGCACCCAGCCCTAGCCAGTCAACTAGACCATGGCACTAAGTGCCTCAGCCAGGCTTTGCTTGAACACCTCCAGGCGTGGTGACTCCACCACCTCCCTGGGCAGCCCATTCCAATGCCAATCACTCTCTCTGGCAACAACTTCCTCCTAACATCCAGCCTAGACCTCCCCCGGCACAACTTGAGACTGTGTCCCCTTGTTCTGTTGCTGGTTGCCTGGGAGAAGGGACCAACCCCCACCTGGCTACAGCCTCCCTTCAGGTAGTTGTAGACAGCAATGAGGTCTGCCCTGAGCCTCCTCTTCTCCAGGCTGCACACCCCCAGCTCCTTCAGCTTCTCCTCATAGGGTTTGTAGCACTTCAAAGCCAATACATTGTCCACAAGCGCTCCTTTCTGGTTCTTCATTAACTGTAGGCAAAAAGCAAGCTGGCTTGCTTCCTCAGCTTATACCCTTCCTTGGGTGTGCAGGTATCTCAGGAGGCAGAACCTTGGAAGAGGCAGTGAAGCAGAAAGGCTACCTGTTTTCTTCCAGCTGCTATTCATGTTTTCTAGATAGCATTTGAAGAGCTCTTGTTGTGTTACCTGTTTTCTTCCAGCTGCTATTCATGTTTTCTAGATAGCATTTGAAGAGCTCTTGTTGTGCTACCTGTTTTCTTCCAGCTGCTATTCATGTTTTCTAGATAGCATTTGAAGAGCTCTTGTTGTGTTACCTGTCTTCTTCCAGCTGCTATTCATGTTTTCTAGATAGCATTTGAAGAGCTCTTGTTGTGTTACCTGTTTTCTTCCAGCTGCTATTCATATTTTCTTGATAGCATTTGAAGAGCTCTTGTCACATGGATAGACCTACTCTGACCTACTTAAGGAAATGTGTCAGAAACTCTTGGTCTCTGTTTTTCCAGTGCCTCTCTAGAGAGGAATTGCCTCATGGAGTTTTCTGTAAGGAATTCATGCAGAGAAAAGAAACAAGGAACTTTCAAAAGTCTTTCACAGATCTGCAAGGAAGCAAAACTGAGGCAAGTCTGGGTTTTGTGCATGAAGTTGGGGCAAATGGAAGCTTTTTTGCTTTGCTTACAGCAGATGTTGAGCTCAACAAAGAGACACTTACAGGAAAAATGCAATAGAATCATAGGATGCCAGGTTGGGAAGGAGCTCGAGGATCTCTGGTTCAACCTCTCTAGGTAATAATGTAGTTTAAGTGAGATGGCCCAGCAGATGTCAAGCTGAATCTTAAAACTGCCCAGTGTAGGAGAATCTACTACTTCCCTTGGCAACCAGCAGGTCTCACTCCTGTTAACAGTGGTTGATACTGATGAAATGTTTCTCTCACGTAAAATGTTGCTACAGTAAGGCAAGCTTGAGAACAGAGAACACTCATTATATCTAAAATGTAAGCTGAGGAACAGATATTTACTGCTACAAAAAGTGATGAAGAGTTCTTAGTGTCAGGGAGTAACAAGGAGCTTGGCTCAGCATCCCTCTGCAAGGAGAAAACATCCATTGCACATTGTTATCCCATGCAAATGGATAAGTGTATATGTGGGGACTCATCTTTCTGGGTTTAGATCTAAATCCTTGTGGAAAACAGTATGCATCTTAGGAATCCTGGATGCAAAATTATCATGCTTCTGCTTGGTGCTGTTTAACTGCTAAATTAATCAAGTACAATTGCTTAAGGCCCTGGAGGGAAGGATGTAATAAATCTTGGGAGTATTTGTTCTGGTTCATGGCTGGGAGAAGCTGCCGAACATTAAATCAGATGTTATAAACATCTGCAATGGCACATTTTCCTTACTCGGGGCATTGTGGCATGAGTCTTGAGAAACTAAAGAGAGTAGGCCCTAGGGGCTGGAGGTATTTCTTGTTTTTGATAACCGCCAGCATTGCTTTGCAAGGGGTGGCCTTGGTCTGGCTTGCAGGGCGAGGCAGACGCCGCAGGCAGACGCTGCACATCCCACTCCGCCGGGTAGAGGGCAGTCGCGTACAGCGAAACTGCACAGAGCCCTGCTGCGAGCTGAGCCTCCTGCCTGCTTGCCCTGGGTGCGGGCTGCCTGCCTGCCCTGGATGTGGGCAGTATCCCCCAGCCCCGAGGGAGCTCTCACTGCCTGCCTGCCCTGGATGTGGGCAGTATCCCCCAGCCCCGAGGAAGCTCTCACTGCCTGCCTGCCCTGGATGTGGGCAGTATCCCCCAGCCCCGAGGGAGCTCTCACTGCCTGCCTGCCCTGGCTGGGGGCAGTACTCCCAGCCCCGAGGGAGCTCTCCCTGCCTGCCTGCCTTCCCTGGGTGCGGGCCGTATCCCCCNCAGCCCCGAGGGAGCTCTCACTGCCTGCCTGCCCTGGATGTGGGCAGTATCCCCCAGCCCCGAGGGAGCTCTCACTGCCTGCCTGCCCTGGATGTGGGCAGTATCCCCCAGCCCCGAGGAAGCTCTCACTGCCTGCCTACCCTGGGTGCGGGCAGTACTCCCAGCCCCGAGGGAGCTCTCACTGCCTGCCTGCCTACCCTGGGTGCGGGCAGTATCCCCCTGCCCCGAGGAAGCTCTCACTTAATTAGAGAGACGTGAGGGACTGATTCATTCTACCTGAGCTCTGATGCTGCTCTGGAGTTGGACAAGTTGCTGATGGTATGTGGAGCTTCTCCTTTGCACTGGGAGCTGGAACTGCAGAGACATGGAACAACCGGTTGAAAAAAATTGTCCTGCCTTAAATATGAATCTTCCTGAGATGAAAATGGAACTGCCTTGAGTTGTTTTCCATGCTGCAGTGAAGGGACAGTCCCAGCATGCTGTGCTGAGCAGAATGTGCGCTGTTCTCTTGTGCGGCACGTCCTGCCCTCTGGGACCTTGGCTTCTGGAAGCAGAGCAAGGAGGCAGAGGCTCTTTCCCCAGAAAAGAAAAGTGCCTGCCATCCTAGAGAAGGGAGCTTTATCTACACTTTAAGGGACATTGTCCTGGGATTATTGTAGGGTTTTTCTCCTAGGTTACAAATAACCTGGACAGGCTAATTGCACCATGTGTATTCACCACGTGTTTTGCTCTGAGCCTTTCAAGCTTGCTTGAGGACCTTTGGAAAGTGTAAATGATGTCAACTTGGATGAGAGGCCAAAGCTAGACCTTAGGGAAGGAAAGGTGAGCTGAAGTGTCTGGACTGAGCCCTGAAGAGCCAGCCCTGCTCCACATTCTTTGCTAGGAGTAGTGGCTGATGTGCCAGAAAGCTGTGCTGCCATTCAGCTAGACTTGGACAGGACAGAGAGTTGGGCAGAGAGGAACCTAATTAAGTTCAACAAGAGCAGGTATTGGGTCCTGCACTTAGGAAGGAATAACCCCATGCACCAGTACAGATTAGGGAATGGCCTGCTGGAAAGCAGCTCTGCAGAGAAGGATCTGGGTGACTTGGTGACTAACAAGTTCACCATGAGCCAGCAATGGCCAAGAAGGCTGGTGATATTCTGAGTTGTGCTAAGAGTGTGGCAAACAACTTAAGGGATGTTCTTCTCCCACTCTGCTCTGCCCTGCTGAGGCCACATCTGGAATATTGATTGTGTCCAGTTCTGAGCTGCCCAGTTCAGAAGAGGCAAGGAGCTACTAGAGAGAGGCCACTGAAGGCTACAAAGATTAATATTGGACTGAAGTGTTTCTCTTACAAGAAAAGCCTGAGAGAGCTGGCCTGAAGAAGATTGAGAGGGGATCTTATCATTCCATACCAATTTCTAAAGGGCAGGTGGTGAGAGGATGGGACCAGACTCCTTTCAGTGGTGCCCAACAATGGGACAAGGCACAATGGGCACAAAATGGAACACAGGAAGTTCCATCTGAAAACAAGCAAAAACTTCTTTCCTTTGAGAAAAAAAAGCAGGCTGGAACAGGCTCCTTCTCCAGAGGTATTTGAAACCCACCTGGATGTGTTCCTGTACAACATGTTCTGGTTGAACCTTGTTTATCAGAGGGGTTGGACTAGATGATCTCCAGAGATCCCTTCCACCCTTTACCATTCTGTGACTCCGCTTCTGCCGAGTGAAACAAGCAGAAGGGCTGTGACGTTTGCACCGCACCAGTAGTACACAACCCTAGACCTGTCTCCAAAAGCTGCTGGTGGTTGCTGTTCCAAGAAGGCCTGGACTGCTCCTCAGGGGGATGTCAAGCCCTTGTGGTACAAAGTCTTCTTCCTCCTCAGCTATTTGAGAACCTCTTCTGGATGATGGGAGGATGCAGCTGCTTGAATTGCTGGAAGGGGTCACTTGTGAAATGGCTGCAGAAGTTGCATTTGAGCTTTTATTGTTCCACTTACTTAAAGGAAGGCCAAAGATGAAAGGCAACCAGGCTTTTGTGGTGGGGGAGAACACAATGATTCCAGTATAAATCAGGGTGTTGTCCAAAGTTTGAGTCTGCAGCCAGGCTGAAACAAGGGGTGAGAAGCCTCGTTTGCCTCAGGGACATTTAAAAACTGTCAGTGCTGCTGAAAGGGGAGTTGTTACTTCAAGCATTTGGGGTTTTCAAGTTGTCTCCAAGGTGGATGGTGGGCTAGGTTACCAGGGACAGATGTCTGCTGCTGAGGCTGAGTAGGTACCGAGTCCAGCAGGAACCAGTAAGGTCATCTTGCTTGCACCAATATGGAGCCTGATCCTAGTGAGAGGCCTCGAGCACAGCCCTATGAGGAGAGGCTGAGGGAGCTGGGATTGTTCAGCCTGGAGAAGAGGAGGCTCAGGGCAGACCTTATTGCTGTCTACAGCTACCTGAAAGGTGGTTGTAGCCAGGGGGAGGTTGCTCTCTTCTCTCAGGCGGCCAGCTCCAGAACAAGAGGACACAGCCTCAAGCTGTGCCAGGGGAAATTTAGGCTTGAGGTGAGGAGAAAGTTCTTCAGTGAGAGAGTCATTGGCTGCTGGAATGGGCTGCCCAGGGAGGTGGTGGAGTCGCTGTCCCTGGGGCTGTTCAAGGCAGGATTGGACGTGGCACTTGGTGCCATGGTCTAGCCTTGAGCTCTGTGGTAAAGGGTTGGACTTGATGATCTGTGAGGTCTCTTCCAGCCTTGGTGATACTGTGAGACTGTGATACTGCGATACTGTGATACTGCTCCTGTGCATGCTGGGCCAACTCACCCAGCATCTGTAGGCTTCTGAGACATTTCCAGTAGGAGCTGCACAGTCACTCATGGGCATCATATCAAGAAGGGAATCAGACTTTTGCTTTAAAAGTGCAGCTGAAAACATAAACAATGTGGGCTGGAGCTGCCTGTGGAGAGAGGGTCAGGGGTCCGTCTGTTTCACAGCTTGCAGTGGCTGCAGTGTGGAGCACATCCCCAGAGCTGCACAGGACAATACCACCACAACCTTGCAAACACTCTGGATGGTCATCTGGTGTTGGAAATCTCATTAAGAAAGTGTTCCCATCTTTTTTTTTTTTTTTGAGGGGCTTTTACTCATCAGAGGGATGTTTTTGTGGTGGTACCTACTGGGATGGCGAGAGCACAGCCAGCAAGCATCCAAATGTGCTCGGGCAGCAGAAGGACCTTCTCCCCTCTGGCTATAGCAATGCTGAAATGCCTCAGGATATGCCTATCACAGCCTCAAACCCAAACAAATACATTCCCATCTCGGTGCTGGGGATGCTGCTGGTGCTCATACACACAGCCTTGGCCAGTAGATCCATCTCTCCCCATCCTGGTGCCTGCCCTACAGCTGCCAGCACCTCTGGGCTGCTTGGACCATGCATGAGCATCTCATGAGTGGTGCCTCAATCCTGACAGCTCAGTGCTGCACCATTTTTGTTTGCAACAGCTGTAGAAAGCAGCAAGGCCACACCATGGAGTATAATAGTTGTTATTTTTTATTAGAACAATTTCCTGGGGAGTCTTTTTTTCTTTCCTTATGTAATATTGTTTTAGGTTTTAAGAGGGGACTGAAAATAATAAATAGTCTATAGAAAATAGATTGGTGGGATTGTGCCATGTAACATTGGAACAAAGAAGCTTTCAGTGAAATTAGAAGGTGACAAATGCAAAACAGATCAGAGGGAATATTTTTATATGACATGTGCCCAGGTTGAGTTGCTCCTTGCTGCAGGAGATAGTAGCTGGTTTTGAGAAGGACTGACATTTGGGTGGGCAGTGTGAGCTCTGAGATGTAAAACAGGCAGGAGAGGATGGTATCAATTGGGTAGAAGCTGTTTTTTCACAGGCTAGAATCTAAAGTGGGATGGATTGCCATTCGTGGGACTTCAGGAGCAGATCTGAACATCCCCGAGGCAACCACTGATATGGAGAGGGTCATATAGGGAGCCTGCAGCAGCATCAGGATATGAGCACAAGTTCCCAGAGCACCAGCTGTGAGGCCACCCTTCCTCTCACAGCCAGGTTCTGGCTTTCAAAGGTGCTCTTCATGTGAGTATGGCTTGGCCACAGGCACTGTAGACTTGCCTCTGATGAGAAATTACAGTTGCAAGTGTCAAGAAACTTGGGGTTTATTCCTCTGCCTCAATATTGTTATAAAAATAAATCTCTTTGGATATATTCATGAAAGTTAATAGAAGTCTTGAATAGAGCTTCCCCTGCCCCCAACCTAATAAAATGTATTGCTTTTTCTCCCAAGTATTTCTATATTAGCAGGCCGTGGCTGCTGCTGGAGGAGAACTGTTCTAGTGCTATAAAATGACTCCAGATGGAGATGCTCTCACCAGCTGCTGACTTCAGGCCCACGTAATGCTGCTCCTGATGGTCACCATCCTTGGACAGGAAATACAGGAATGTGTTTGGCTCAGGCATCAGCAGTGTTCTCTCTTCACAACATCTTGATTTATAGTATCTGTATAGCTTTGGAATCATTTTTAGATTGTCTTCAAAGAAAGGGAAGAAAATGAAGATGGATGAAATGGAACTGGTGCTCTAAGCTTGACAAGTATAGCACAGAAACCAGTCCCCGTGGATTTGGTGTTAAAAGTCACACTGGATCCAGTACTTCTGGCAGATTATTTTTGCATCTGCTTGGGAAAGTCACCTCTGCTGTCTCTTGACAAGCTGATGCAGGGTTACAGCCAAAGTGTTGTCTTGGCAGGCTGAGCCAGCAAGGACTGTGAGTGTCCACAACCACTGGGACAAACACCGTCACAGAGCCTTAAAAATGTACAACTTGAGTGGTGCCCACTGTGCAAGGAGGGAAAAGAAACCTTTGTCCTGTGTGCAGAGGTATTTCACTGCCATGGCAGCAGCAAGGCAGGAGGCTGAGCAGGCCCAGGGTGAGCTCAGCCCTGCTCAGGATCTCTCTGCAGAGCATCCAGTGTCCAAACATACTCCTGCAGAATGAAGAGGGCTTCCAGGAGGGAAAGATCATCCCATCACCGGGACATACAGCAGCAGTAATGTTGTAAGGATTTTATGTGCTTTAGCACTAAGGTGCTTCAGGCTTTACTTATCATGGTCTCAGATCCAAACAAAGACAATCCTGGCTCTAGTGAGGCAGCAAACAGATGCTGCCTCTTGCTCCTCAGGCTCTGGAGAAGGCAAAGGAAGTGATCCATTAGGTAATCCAAGGTGAGGCATTTTGCACAAAGGATCTTGGCCTCACCCTCCATTTTCACCCCTGCAGAAAGCTCACCCTTTCTCCTCTAGAAGAGAATTTGTGCACCTTGTGTGTTTTCTTTGGAAATGGCTTGCTCCATGCTGAATTTGGATTCTCTCTTTCTCTGTAGCCTGCCAGCTTTTTCTGCACTTCCCTCAGTGACCCCACACTTGAGCAGCTTGTCCTGGCTGCTGTGCTATTGTTCTGCACACATGTGGTATCGCCACTATTGCTGCTGGACTGTTTGTCTTTTGATTATGTGCCTCTTGAAGATTAAGCCTCAATGAGTCGGCACTGTTGGGTTCGGTTAAGGTTTCCTCTCCTGCAGCAGTTCAGCCTGGCAGGTGACTTTGGCATTGTTGTGCCATGTGGGGCTACGTACGTAGGTAGGAAGTTGCTGGGGGAGATTTTCTAAGCTTTCCTTTCCTGGTGAGCGATCTGTAAACACTCTCTCAAAGCCAAGCATTTGATTTTTCTGTTGTCCTCGTGGCAACAGACTGAGGATCAGCTGTACACTGATGTTTTTCCCCCGTCAGAAAAACTGGAGATCTCAAGGAGGTGAATTGTAAGCCATTGTTGGACTCTTCTGTCGGGTTTCCTTCTCTACTGAACACAGATGACAGGAAAATAATTACAGGAGCAGATGTGACTTGTGACGTAAATGTTACTTCTGGTCTTTTTAATGTTGTTATTCTTCTTCTCTTTTTGTAAAGTAATCCAGTGAGATGATTCCAGAGCAACAGTCAAATGACACCTGAGATGCAGAATCATAGAATGGGTTGAGTTGGAAGAGAACTCAAAGATTCAAAGAATGGATTGAGTTGGAAGAGAACCCAAAGAGTTAAAGAATGGGTTCAGTTGGAAGAGAACCCAAAGAGTTAAAGAATGGGTTGAGTTGGAAGAGAACCCAAAGAGTCACAGAATGGGTTGAATTGGAAGAGAACCCGAAGAGTCACAGAATGGGTTCAGTTGGAAGAGAATCTGAATATTCATAGAATGGGCTGAGTTGGAAGAGAACCCAAAGAGTCACAGAATGGGTTCAGTTGGAAGAGAACCCAAAGAGTCACAGAATGGGTTCAGTTGGAAGAGAACCCAAAGAGTCACAGAATGGGTTGAGTTGGAAGAGAACCCAAACAGTCACAGAATGGGCTGAGTTGGACGAGAATCTGAATATTCATAGAATGGGCTGAGTTGGAAGAGAACCCAAAGAGTCGAAGAATGAGTTGAGTTGGAAGAGAACACAAAGAGTCGAAGAATGAGATGAGTTGGAAGAGAACCCAAAGAGTCGAAGAATGAGTTGAGTTGGAAGAGAACCCAAAGAGTCGAAGAATGAGTTGAGTTGGAAGAGAACCCAAAGAGTCGAAGAATGAGTTGAGTTGGAAGAGAACCCAAAGAGTCGAAGAATGAGTTGAGTTGGAAGAGAACCCAAAGAGTCGAAGAATGAGTTGAGTTGGAAGAGAACCCAAAGAGTCGAAGAATGAGTTGAGTTGGAAGGGACCTTAAGTATCATCTATTTCCAATGCTCCCTCCATGAGCAGGGACACTTTCCACTAGATCACATTGCTCCAGGCTTCATCCAACCTGACTCGTTCTCCAGGCCCTTCTCTTCTGGGGGGGATCACCCTGCTGCTCACTCTGCCACTGCATGCTGCTTGGCGCTGTGAGGTCAGTTTTGCTGCCCACAGCCCATGACTGCTGCAGCAGTGCAGGGATGTTCAAAACACTAAAGAACATCATGCTCTTACAGAGTAGTGTGCTCTGAAACTGAATTTATGTCGTGACCTTCACTGCCAAATGGTTTGCTTTCATATTCTGGAGCAGTGGTAGAGGACAGGAGGCAGATGGCTTGTCTGGGGCAAGAGGGTGGCAGCCACAACTGGCAGAAATGACCATCAGCTCTGAGTGGCACCTGTTTACGTATAAAGGCTGACTTTGTGTCAGATTAGGTTATTCATACCCTCTTCTTTCTGGCCAGAAAAATGTTTTCCCAAGTGTGCCCTGCCTCGTTAGCTGTCCCCACCCAGGCACCTCCTTTTAACTACACCAGGCTTCCCAGCACCTCACCGCAGGGACCGATTGGGGACACAATAGCTCCAACATGTTTATTTCGTTTCACTTTTCCTCTCCACTTGGCTGGCAGCCAGCAGAGATGTTCTTTGCAAAGATAATGGTTTCAACTTAATCATTCACCTCTTATGTGTCTAAAAGGAGTTAAAGAGAGTGGAAGTTTCCAAGAAAAACAAACGAACAGAACTCATTTGAGGAGGCCTCTTTAAGACTGTTTTATTGATCTTTCTGTCTTAAGGCAAATAAAAAGCAGCAGCAGCAGCAAGCTGTTCCTCACATCACCCATGCCCTATTTATTTTTTAGATGCATATTTAAATGTGGAGGGAGGGTCATGGACAGAAGGGCTGTGAAGTGCTTCTCATGAAGGGATTTGCAGCCTCTGTGGTGACCTCTCATCCTTTCCTCACAACTCAGGTTTCCCAGGTCTCTGAAGCGAGGCAGTATGTGGCTTCTCTAGAGCATCTCCAAGAGGAGAGGTTACTCCTCCTGAATGTCATTTCAGTCCCAGGTGGGAGAGCAGAACCTGCCACATGGGTTCTATGACAAGAGAGCAGCATGCAGTCTACAATGGGAATCTACTGGAATCCAGTTGAACCAATAATGCAGACAGATCCTTCCTTTCCTGCTGTCTCTCCCTGTCTTTTGCTCTACCAAGAAGTCTCTTTCTGCAAAAGGACTGAAATACTTTAGTCCATCCCTCCCCTTTCATCACCTGGGTCCATCTTGTAAGCCAAGTGCCTATGTGATGCTCTGAGCTGCCTGGTGCAGCCCTGCCTTTGCTCACACATAGGTATGTTTATGTGGACATTTATGTACTTAGCAGCCTCTCCCTGCAGCTATGGAGAATCTCTGTCTGATCCCACCTTTGGAAAACAGGCTTTCTTGTGGGTACAGATTGGAGGACTCACTAAAATCTCCACCACACGGTGGAAAAAGGAATAAAATTGTAACTGTCATCACCTATTCAGAAAAATTCCTGCAGTGCAGACATCCAGTTTCCAGTGTTTGCAGACAAGGGGGCAAATGATCTTGCCAGGTGCAGAGTGATTTCTAGTTTTTCAGCAAATGGGGGGGCTGAATTTACCAAGTTTGGAGTGAGGTGGAGGTGAAACATCCCCCTCTCTCCTCCCACTCTTCTTCCCTCTACCCCATGGCAAGCAGCGCTCTTGTGATGGTTTGGGTGTTCCCCCCCTCCACTTTGGAAATCACCCAGACTAGACTCAGCCAGCTCTGGAAATTGAATGAAGCTTATATTTACAGCTGGCACAATAGACAGGCAGAGATTTACAGTGTATACAGTTATAGACAGAAATAGACAAGGTAAAAGGTAATACAGAAACACAACAGCCCTCCCAGAAACCTGAGTCCCCAGGAGGGGCTCTCAACCACCCCCTCACCTTCCCCCTACCCCTCTCAACCTTACCCCAATCCCAAGGAAGAATGGAGGTTCAGCCAGGGGGGTTAGGAAGCAAAGTGGATTAGTTAAAGAGGCTAGAGAGAGATACAGCTCAGCCAGTACCCCAGCAGAAGTGAGAGAGTGGTTATCTATGTTTTTATTCTTGTTTTTATACATCTCAGCAAGCCTATGAGCGAAGCAGACATCAGCCTTGCTTTCCTTTCACAGCCTGTAATCTAGTTCTTCTCACCAAAACATTCTAGCTAGCTTCAAACTAGCACAGCTCTCCTTCTTAAGGAACCCATCTTCACAGGCATGTTAATTTTCACACCACCAGGACAAGGCTTTGGGCTGGATGCTGGGTGCCCTTCCCCCTCCCTCAGCTCTCCAGTAACCGCACATTACCCAGGCTGAGCACTTTCTGCCTGACTCAGATTCTTCTTTCTATTTTTTTTAAAGAACTAGAATCCAGTGGACATTTTCCTTGCTGATACCACTGGGATTAGAAGGTCTTTTTTTTCCCACCAACCTTAAAAACATGCTGATGCATTGCAATTTTTAAAGACGGCCTTTTTGTTTTGTTTTGTCTTTCCAATATTTTGTTGTTGTTAAAACAGCACCGAGTCCCATAGCACCAGAGGATGGGATCTCCTCCTGCTCTTTTCTCGCTTCCTCAACAATTAAGGGAAGAAAAAAAAACAGTGTAGGGGGGGATTATCCATAAAAGAAAACATTAAAGGACATGTGGACCATCCCTAGTGGCTGGGCTGAGCTAAGGGCAGCTCAGGATGGGGCCATGATATAGGTCCCGTTTGCTTATAGCTGAACCAGCTGCACCCTGAGGTGCAAATGAACAGCCAAGAATGACTGTCCCATCACCACCAACAACCTGACAATGAGCCACACTGGACACAACATACAGTTTTCTTAGACCTGAAGCTTTCAACTGAGGCTGAGTGCATGTCGAATGATGCCAGGTTGTGATGATTTGGGCGTTCCCTGCCCCCCCCCCCACACTTTAGAAATCACCCAGACTAGACTCAGCCAGCTCTGGAAATATGAATGGAGCTTATATTTACAGCTGGCACAATAGACAAGCAGAGATTTACAGTATATACAGATATAGATAGCAATATACAAGGTAAAAGGTAATACAGAAACACAACAGCCCTCCCAGAAACCTGAGTCCCCAGGAGGGGCTCCCAACCACCCTTCCACCTTCCCCCTACCCCTCTCAACCTTACCCCAGTCCCAAGGAAGAATGGAGGTTTGGCCAGGGGGTTAGGAAGCAAAGTGGATTGGTCCAAAATGGAGTCTGAAGTTAGAGAGTAAGATGCAGTTCAGCCAACAGCCCCAGTGAGAGACTCCCTTATCTATGTTTTATTTTTATTCTTACACATCTCAGCAAGCCTGTGAGTGCAGTAGACATCACCACTGTTTCCCTTTCACAGCCTGTAATCTAACTCTTCTCACCAAAACATTCTAGCTAGCTTCAAACTAGCACACAGGTGAAGAGTGGAAAATGCCTTCATAACGTTTTCCTGTCATAGATGACCTACAGTCCCTTTCTAATCCAGGACTTCAGATCTGTGGGGAAATAGGGGCCAAGCAAGACTCCATCCCATCATTCTCAAACTGGCTGTGGAGGATTAGTGTCCTGAGATGCAGATGAGGTGTTTGGGTGAGGGACATGACAAATGGAAGAGAGAAGAGCTGCCCTCTAGTTGATAACAGTGACAGCAGAGCCCAGACACCCGTGGGGAAAGGCTGATGTTGGGCCAGGCAGGGTTGTGTACCTGGGTCCATAGAATCATAGAATCAACCAGGTTGGAAGAGACCTCCAAGCTCATCCAGTCCAACCTAGCACCCAGCCCTATCCAATCAACTAGACCATGGCACTAAGTGCCTCATCCAGGCTTTTCTTGCACACCTCCAGGGATGGTGCATGTACAACCTTGTGCTAGTTTGAGCCTAGCTAGCATGTTTTGGTGAGAAGAACTAGATGATAGGCTGTAAAATGAAAATAAATGGTGAGGTCTACTTCCCTCACAGTCTTGCTGGGATGTGTAAAGAAGAAAGGCAAAACAAAGATTAGGGCACTTGCTTCTTCTCTTCGCTGGGGAGCTTTGCCTGCTGGGGAGAAGCTGAGGCTGCTGGCTGGACTCCATCTTGCTTTCTAACCTCACCCTCCTTTTGCTTGGCTGCTTCACCTTGCTTTTTAACCCTCTTGGCCAAACCTCCATTCTTCCTTGGGACTGGGGTAAGGTTGAGAGGGGTAGGGGGAAGGTGAGGGGTGGTTGAGAGCCCCTCCTGGGGACTCAGGTTTCTGGGAGGGGAATTGTGTTTGTATTACCTTTTTTACCTTGTCTATTTCTGTCTATAACTGTATATACTGTAAATCTCTGCTTGTAAATTGTGCCAGCTGTAAATGTAAGCTTGATTCAAATTTCCAGAGCTGACTGAGTCTAGTCTGGGTGATTTCTAAAGTGTGGGGGGGTGGGGAACACCCAAACCATCACATCTTTTATTTTGGCCCCAAGTTGGGGGGGCCATGCTGGAAATGTAGCCCCATGGTGGGTGTCTGGGTGGGTGCACAATGATGGTGCTCAGCAGCGGGAATGGCCTGGCCCTGAGTTACCCCTGAAGGCACAAGTGATATGTAGAGCCAACACATGTTTTCTCATGTGAATCCTGATGGGTTCAAATGAGCAGGTTTGGGGCCACAGTTCCCATCTGACGATGACTACTTGACATGATTATTCAACCCTGAATTCCTTCAACAGACAGCTGGGCTATTTCCAGTCTCTTAGTCAGCATATACCACTCTGCTTCCCAGTCTGATGAGACCTGGATTTTCCCACACTCCCCCCTTAAATGGAAACACATTGTTCATCTTCATTTTATTTATTTATTTGGTACAAAAAAACAAGATACTGCTACAACTTTGAAGTCCTAGCTCCACAATGGTTGGGTTCCTTTTCAGAGCAATGGGTTTTCCTAAAAGCCACTCTCAGCAAGATCCTTATCAAACTTTCCTTAGCAGGAGACAATGAACATTTCACAGCATGAAGAGGAAGAGAATAAGAAGGTCAATGAGAAGACAAATGCTCTGTGTGAAGAAGCAGCCTGGGTGCAGATGAGTTCCCCCAGCCTTGTAAACATGGGTTGTTTTCTGTCTGACCTACAGTTTGACTCAGCTTCAGAATTTATTGAGAGATGAAAACGGGGACCTGAGCATCATCTGGATGCTTCCACCAGGGTCTGTAAACCTCACCCTGACATGTTTGAATACCAAGGGTCTGCAACTGCCCAGGATGGCAATTAGGATAGGCTATGGGGATAGACACATTCCTCTACAAGCTGCTATGGTGACTGTCCATGACAGGTCACATGGAGGCCAGTTTGTTTCCTACTGAGCTTTGAAACCAGTGGGTGATCTGCATGGTGGCACAGCACCTTCCTGTGGCTTGGGGCAGCAGGGAGGGAAACAGAACAGGGAAATCTGCCGGGGGAGCCCAGATGCCAAAACTTGTGGTGAAGGAATGCTGTCTTGTCACATAGCCTGCCCAAAGCCTCTCCCTCAAGTGAGTGCCAAAGGGTGCTCTGAGCAGGGATAACCTGGAGTCAGCTTCAGACCTGACCTCTCTTAAAAATGCCAGTGTCAATGGATAGCTGATCTGGGAGACAAACACAGTCAGGGGTCATCCCCACTCAGGACCTGCCAAATTTGAACCACATCTACCACCTAAGCTCCACAAAACCTTTTGCAGGGAGAAACACTGGAGCTAACTGATGCTCCAGGTCCAGATAGGGGAGTGAGTGTTGCTTTTGCTGGGGACCATCACTGGTTTGCTCTGGCTGAGTAGGAGCAGCAACATGCAGGCATCTGGCAGCTTTGTGTGGAGGAAACGTCTCGATTGGCATCTGCTGTGGGTTTTTTCCTTTTAGTCTAATTGTATTTCTAATTATTTGGTAGATGGTTTTGAGCCAAGGCTGTGCAATCCATCAATGTTTGTTGGTTAAAATAGAAGTCAACAGTAAGTTAATATAAACAAAGGAGGGCTCTGGTTTATTGCCCAGGGATAACACCAACACTGTTGTGTGGATCCTCGGCTGAGGGCTTTGAAGATGGTTTGTTCTATTTATTTTTTCTAAAGATGAGTAACTTTGTTGTATTTGCTCAGCTTCTTACTGGCTTGAGTAGACAAGGGCTGAAGTGTGATAAAGGTGGGTAAGGCTCCCAAGGAACCTGGAGGGAAAATGTGGGTTTGGATTCTGATCTCATCCAAAAAAAGTCTCCCATTTCAATACCCATAGCTCACAATCTGGAAATACCAAAGAATCAGAAATTTCTGCTCCAAAATCAGTTCTGCTTTCATTA
>WAAF01020833.1:15720-42244 GCA_013400475.1 Tricholaema leucomelas | reverse complement strand
GGGGGGTGAGGGGAGGGGAGTTGAGGGGAGGGGGGTGGAGGTGGGGAGAGGAGAGGAGAGGAGAGGAGAGGAGAGGAGAGGAGAGGACTTAGTGTTTTCAGGTCCTTGGGGAGCCTGCATTTGGGAAGCTTTTCCTTCTCTCTGCATGAAACCCAGCAGCTTCATGTGATCTAATATAGTCTCTCAGATGAGCAGTTGAGAGAAAGATATAGAGCAAATGTTCAGGTGTGAGAAGTCTCCAGCTCAGTGGCTGATGTGTTGTCCCTCAAGCTGGGAGCCACAGGATTTGGTCCACTCTAACAGAGAGACTTATCCAGTGAGATCTATTCTGCCCTAACCCGTGGTCAATTGCCAAGACCCCATGGAGTTTACAGACAACCACAATATGGACATTTCAGAGGGTTTTTGCTTCAGAGTAATGAGCAAAACCAGAGCCCTGTGGGCTCAGTTCCCATCAAAAATACCTGCTTGTGCACCCTGAGACCTCTCCATGCTGCAAACCCACAAGTCATCAAGAATAGGTGATCTCTTCCAAAAGCACACCCTGACCCAGCCTCAAACGCTAGTGTAGATGCACCCACATGAGGCTTGAAACGCTGTCCTGTCACATGGAGGCTCGAATCCTGCCTGTTTTCAGGGATCTTCCACTTGCACTCAGCAGAGGATGTAATATTAATCATTACTTACTGCCACACATATCTGACTAAATAATGCACGGAATGATAGAAAGGAAACGTCAAGAAGGTGACCCACTGAGTCACTTTGTTCACTTGTGGTTCTGGGCAGTGCCTGCCCTCAGCACCTGCGCTTCTCTTGAGCATTTCAGATGACAAACTGTTGACCAGCTGAGAGAAGCCCAGCCAGCCTTGTTGGCCTGCCTTCAGCTGCAGGTACCTGGGGCAGCAGAGGCTCAGCCTGTGCTCAAACTTGGCGGCCCCATTGTAGTGGGTTCCCAGGGTGGTGCTGGAGGGAGCACCAGCGACAGCTGCCAGAATCAAAGAATCACAGAACAGTAGGGGTCGGAAAGGACCTCTGAAGATCCCCTCAGGTAGAGAGGTAATCCAGCAATCCTACTAGACCAAGATCACCCAACATAATTCACCCAGGAATGCGACCAGGAAGGTTGTGAATGCCTGCAGAAAAGGAAACTCCACAACATCTCTAGGCAGCCTGCCCCAGTGCTCTGCCACCCTCAAAAGAATGAAGTGTTTCCTTATATACACCTGGAACCTTCTGTTCTCCAGTTGGTATCCACTGCTTCTTGTCCTGCCACTGAACACTACTGAGAGCTTCTCATCCTCATGACACTCTCCTTTTAGATATTAATAAACGTGAATGACATTCCCTCACAGTCTCCTCCAGACAAAATAGACCCAGCTCTCTCAGCCTTTCCTCACAAAGTAGGTGCTTCTGCCCCCTAATCATCTCTCCACTGGACTCTCTTCAGTAGTTCCTTGTCCTTCTCGAACTGAGGAGCCCAGAAATGAATACAGTGTTTCAGTTGAGGCATCACTAGGGCAGAGCAGAAGGAGAGGAGCATCTCCCTCGACCTGCTGGGCACGCTCTTCTGAATGCTCCTCAGGAGACCACTGGCTTCCGTGACCTGCAGACGCTGTCCGCCCTGCCACCACTGCCTTTGGGCGGGTGAACTATTCATTTCTTGGCTCTGAAAATTTGCTTTGGAGCCGAAAGCTGGGGAGATTTGCACGAGACAGGGGTGTCTTGCGTGGGGGGTCCCCGCTCGCCAGGTGGCGACAGAGAACGGCCTTTGGGGCCGGGAGGGCTCGTGGATGGGGCTGCTGTGTGCTCGACGCTGCACAGAGAGGGCTGTGGGACCCCGGGGGACGAGGGTGGGGAAGTTCTGTCTAAGACACACAGTAAAGCCACCCGAGGAAACCATCTCCACGGAGGGCTTGCAAGGAGGTTTTAATCATTTAAATAACCACGTTTAAAAGCAGCCGTAGAGACGGAGCGGGATTTTTAAGTTAGTTTTATTTTTAGATGTTACATATATACGTTTTTATACGCCTATATAAACCGAACGACATATATAAGCACAAAAGCCAACTGGCAAAGAGCCCGGTCGCGCTGGCCGTGGGAGGAGGAGGAGAAGGAGGAGGAGAAGGACGGCCCGTAGCGGCTGCATCTCGGGACCGCGGAGCTGAAGTACCTCGGGATTAGCCCTTTTATTTCCCCCTCGTAAGAACGAGAAAAAGAGTAGTTTTTTTTCCACGTCCTTTATCGGCCTCGGGGTGAAATAAATAAATAAGTAAATGAAAATCCTTCGAGATTCCACTCCTCACCGAAAAAAAAAAAAAGAAAAAGGCATCTCTTCTGCCTGCACAGTTCATTCGCCTCCTTCTCGAGTCCCTCGGAAAGCAAGATTAAAGGGGAAAGTCGCAGCTGTATATTTATGTTTTCATTACTAGAAGGGAATTGATTTCCTTGCATTTATTTTTGTAGTTGCAATACACAAGGGCGGATTTGCGTCACCAAAGCAACTTGCTAGTCGAGATAAAGTTGCACAAATATTGAAAGGGGAAGTGCTCACGCTCATTATGAAGTTTTTCTCCGGAAGAAATAAGGATTTCTGCTGTATCCTAAAATACTAAAGCCGCTTCTATTTTGGGACAAATCTCGCAGGCACATCCGCTCATTTAGTCCGAGCTGGAACCTCTCAGAAAAACAGGAGATGACCTGGGCTACAGCGAGCCCCGGGTTTCCTGCAGCCTTCTCCCTCCTTGCGCGGGGAGGAGGGGCCGCCGCCTACCCCGGGCAGCACAGCCGCACGGCCCCGAAACCGCCGGGGCGGAAGGTGCGCGGCAAGGGAGGCCTGAAGAGGGAGGCCTATGGGGAGAAGGAGCGGCCTGGGCAGGGGACAGGCAGGTGCTCCTGGTTTCTCCCGCGGAGGATCCGCAGGGCCGCAGCGCTGCCCAGCCGGACGGGACACAGAGAGGCACCTGACCCCGCGGCTGAGGCTGCCCGGCTCCCTCGTCCTCCCGAGGCCCAAGCGCCGGGCGTTTAGCATTTACTTTCAGGTTATTTCTCTCTCCGTGCGATGACCACAAAGAAGGAGAGGTTTTCTCCACCGGTCCCCCTAGGCACCGGCCCCTCCGAAAGGAGCAGAGCCGAGGCCCCGGCCGGGGCCCAAGCTGCCCGGGGCCCTCACAAAAGTGCTCTGCCCTCTGGTGCTACTCATCGCCGGACGCTGCCCAGCAGCGGTGCAAGCGAAACTTTGAAATAAACTCCTAAAAATAAAGAAAAACACCATGGTTTGTTTTTCACACACACACCCCCACACAACGACTATCTGTCGAGCAGCCCCGGAGTAGTACAACAGCGGTAGTGGCTTCAATGGCACTAATTTTAGGACGCGAGGTGCAGCGGACAGAGCAGCCTTCGTCGCCCGTCCCTCAGGCGGGCCGATATGCGGCTCTGCTCGTCGGTGGAAGGACAAGTGAAACTGAAGTCGTTTGATGCGATCTGGGAGCGAAATACTGTCGTTTGGGTTATCTGCATGAGGAGAATGAAGGAGGGATGGGAGAGATGCAAGGGAAAGGGTCTTTCCGATATCGAAGCAGGAGAAGTTCGAACCTAATCAGACCTTTCTTTCTCCGCCTTTGGTTTTCGGACACATCCTGGCGAGCCAGCCCGTCTTTTATTTTTTCGGCTTCGTCTCGTTAGTAAAAACCAAACCAGAGCGGGCTTTTCCTGGGGAACCAACCTCACCTTTACCGTGCTCAGGGTTCTGGTTAAGCAACGCATTCACTCTTTCTTGCAGGTGGTTTCAATATTCACACGGAACCTACATCTTCTTATCTGGCCAAAGAAAGAAATAATTTGCCTTTCTAGAGGTTTCCCGAAAAGCTTCAGAATTTGGGGAGGTATTTGAAAAAAAAAAAAAAAAAAAAGAGTAATAATTTCGAAATAAAAGCAACGAAAAACCTAAAATTTGTCAGACCGAGGAACCTGCTCAAAAAGCTAGCGACTGGTTTACATGTGTGAAAACTACAAGAGATTGCCGGGCTTTTTTTCAGAGCCAAGTTGAGACAAGTATATATGTCAGAGGGAAGAGGGGAAAGCGCAAAAGGTGCTTTGGTAAATTTGTCCCTAAAGGAGCTTATCGTTTTATTAAAAACAAAACAAAACAAAAGCAATTCAGTCGTGAAAGGTTTGCAAAATTACAAACGACTTTTTAAGGTGAAATTGGTGCGGAAGCAGATGCAGCCACCCAGATGGAGAACGAGATAAAATCTATAAAATTATATTGTCGATAAATTACGATTAATTAATTATTCGCTTGCCAATGAAGGATCAAAGGTATCCTGGGCCCAGAATAGCTGGAAGCTCTCAAAAATACACATATGTTGCGTGCATCAGCAGAGATTCGTTTTCTTCCAGACTACCCCAGGCTCATTTATCCGGGAAGGAAACACATTTCCTTGGGAATCATTTCCAAGAGGACGGATCTGCCTTTAATAGCCAAGAATTTCCCTGCGCGGTTTCTTTTCAAACGTTTGGAAATCGCTACAGCAAGCGTAGCGCCCTTGCGCTGCTTTTTGAGTGGGGAGTTGGGGCAAACTCGAGGGCGGAATTTAAGAACATGCGGAGAGGGGGGAGGGGATGGGTACCTTGCATGGTAAACTGGACAGGATCCGGTGGCGGGTAGGGGCCACCGCGTCGCCAGCGCGCAGTTCCGCGGTGGCCCCCATCCGCGGCCCGGCCCTGCATGGGCGTGTCGGCGGGCGGTGCTGCCCGGCCCTGCAGATCGCGGATTGGGTGCGGAGAGGGAACGACGTCTGCTCCGAAGCCCGGGAGTGTCTCTGCCAGAGAAAGTTTTGGGGAGGGGTGGACATCTCCTTTTTTTTTTTTTCCTCTCTTTTTTTTTTGTCTTCCCCCAGCGCAAGGCAAGGGGGTTTGGTTTGGGTTTGTTTTGTTTGCGCCACTCTGCTCCGACACCGCTCGCTCGCTCTCGGTCTTGCCGTGGGTGTAGGGACTTTTTTTTTTCCTTTCCCCCCCCTCTTTTTTTTTTAATTTTTAAAAAATTTTGGTGGTTGTTTTTTTTCTCCCTTTGCCCTTTCAGCTGCCTCTCTCTCTTCGCCATCCCTCCCCATGCTCCCGGGGCAGCGGGAAGCTCCGTGGTGCGCACCCGGGAGCTGAGCTGCGAGAGCAGCACGTCTCTTTCCCCGGGCAGGATGTACACAGCCGGGCTGGCTCCGTTCTACGCCTCCAACTTCAGTTTGTGGTCAGCGGCTTACTGCTCGGCATCGGGGCCGGCAGCCGGAGGCTGCTTCCCGCTGGACGCCTCGGCGGCGAAGAAACCTTCTTTCTGCATCGCCGACATCCTCCACGCCGGCGCTGAGGCGGCAGGAGGACCCACAGACAGCCTGCCCGGAGCTCCCAGTACCGGCATACCAGCAGCGCTAGGAGCCGTCCACCACGGCGCTCCCTTCCACGCCACCGCCTCTCCGCTTCGTCCCACGCCCGTCGTGGCCCCAGACGCCCCTTCCACCGCCTTTCCGCCGCGCCTCTCGCCGCTCTCCGCCGCCTACCACTCCCACCACCACCGCCCCGCGCAGCACCGGTCCCCCTCGGCGGCGGCAGCGGGCGGCGGAGGCGGCCCGGCCCCAGCCCGGCTGTCCGGCGGCCACACGCACGGCTCTGCGCCGGCGCCCGCCAGCAAGGACCTGAAATTCGGCATCGACCGCATTTTATCGGCGGAGTTTGACCCCAAAGTCAAGGAAGGCAACACACTGAGAGGTAGAGAAATGGGTTTGTCTGCTTTCCGCTCTAGCTTTCGTGGGGCTCTTTTATTTATTCTGTCGGGATTTCTAGACGATATCACGATATCTAGCGCTTTGAAAATGTTTCAGTCTAGCCAAGAAAAGAGTTATTAAAAATCCAAAGCGTTATAAACCTGAGTTCCTAATAGCCCTCACTAAAATATCCCTCCCTACCCCACCCCCGTCTCCGTGTATGGCATCAGCCCTTGCCACCGGGCTGGGGAAAATAGCAATAGCGTAAAAATAGACAGCAGAATAGTCTCCGCGCCCTGGGCGGGCGAGGGCAGAGTCCGTTGTAAAGGCTTTAGCTGCAATCTCTCTCCCCCCGCGGTGTGTAAGTGTCCTGACCAAGGCAGGGATGTCCCCCAGGATGCCTGGTTGCCGGGGCACGGCCGCCTTTGCCGAAGAGAGCCCCTGGGGCGAGGAGGCGGCCGCCCGATTCCCCCGATCAGCCTAGCCCACTCCGGACGGGGACTTGCTCCGCCTGGCCCGGCCCCGTCGCCCGGAGCGTGCCGGGGTGTCGGTTTCGACCGCGATGTAACAGAGCTCTCCTTGTTCCTGTGCTCGCAGATCTGACCTCCTTATTAACTACCAGTCGCCAAACTGGGGTTCATCTCCCCAACTTGCAGCCTTCCGCCGGCCAGTTCTTCGCGTCTCTAGACCCCATTAACGAGGCCTCTGCTATTCTGGGTCCCTTAAACACAAACCCAAGGAGTTCAGTTCAGCACCAGTTTCAAGACACTTTTCCAGGTACATCTCGTCCCTCGTCGACTCTCCCGTGGCGCAGGGCCCTCCACCCTGGAGCAGCCCCCAACCCCCGGCCCAGATGCTCTCCTCCCGGAGGGATTCACCAGGCACTTTTGGAAGGCCATGAAAGGCGTTGTTTTCTAGCGAGGCTCAGATTTTGGGCGAAAGCCGGGCTGCGTGGGGGGAGAAACAATCGGCTAGGACCTGAACCTAGAGTTTCATCCCATCCAGTACCAGAATAATACCTGGGCCGAGACAGAAGGGGTGGAGATGGGGGAGAAGAAGAAATTGGGGTTCATATTCCATCTTTGACTGAGGGAACAGACACTGACAGGACCCCGTACCCAGGCCACACTAGCCCGAGCCTTCCCTGCGCACCACAGTCCACATGTTATTTTGATCGATTTGAGGCTGCCGTTCAGGCATCAATAATGTCATCTCCCTTTCTGTCCCTCCGTTTTTCTCCCTCTCAGGTCCATATGCAGTTTTAACCAAGGACACACTGCCTCAGACGTACAAGAGGAAACGTTCCTGGTCCAGGGCTGTTTTTTCCAACTTGCAGAGGAAAGGTTTAGAAAAACGGTTCGAAATCCAGAAATATGTCACCAAACCGGACAGAAAGCAACTGGCGGCAATGCTGGGGCTGACAGATGCTCAAGTAAGAACGACTTCGGGTTTCTTTCGAATCTTACTTCATTTTAGAGGGATATCGGAGGGGTGGTGGGGATGTTGCAAAGCGTTTTCCCTTCCTTAATCTTTGGTGGGGCTGGTTAAGGAGTTGGAACTTGCCCCCTTCATCTCCCTTGCACTTCGATTTCATGGCTCGACGCGGAGTTTTTGCCTTTGTTTTGGCCATTTGGCCAGAGGGTAGAGAGGAGCAGCGCCGGGACAGATCATCAGTTTGCGCCTTATTGAAGAGGCAGTGTAGGTCAAAGGAAGTAGAAACAAACACACTATTTTTAATGTCCCCCTTCCCCCCAGAAAATCTCTCCCTGCTTTTTGAAATCTTTAGTTCTGGGGAAGTGAAAACTGTCCTTCAAACGGAATCATTAAACACCACTGTGTAATGATTCCACTACTGAAGGCCCGCAGCACACAGAATTGAATAACGCTGTGGTTTCTTGAGCAAGATTTGGTTTCCTGGAAGAAGTAGAAAGACAGAGAGAAAAAAACCTAACAAATAAACAGGGAAAAAAAGAAAACAAACCAAACCCCAAAACCAAACAGGGAGTGGAGGCCGGTTTATATTTAAACATGTGAACTAGAAGGGGGGGTGGGGGAATAAAAATAAAGCCATCTTAGTGGCGTTAATCGTCTAGGCAGAGGGTGGTGAGGACGGCGCATCCGTATCTCCTCTCTCTGCCCATGCCTGGTGGTGGAAGGTGAGAGGGCCGGGCGCTGCGTTGCGCGGTTGGCGGTGCGCGGTCGGGGCCGTGCCGCCCGTCTAAGGGCGGTGCGGCCGCAGGTGAAGGTGTGGTTCCAGAACCGGAGGATGAAGTGGCGGCACTCCAAGGAGGCTCAGGCCCAGAAGGACAAGGAGCCGCAGCCAGAACCAGAGCCGGAGCAGACGGCCCAGAGAGTTGCCGGTCCGCCTGCCGCTACGAGCGAACCCGAGCGCAGCCCCAGCCGCTCCGAAGGCGACAGCGACAGCAGCGACGCCGACTCCCTCGACATGGCTCCCAGCGACACGGAACGGACTGAGGACGCCGAGCGGAGCCTGCCCGCCGCCGACCTCTGCAAATCCTCCAGTAGCACCGGCCTCCCTTCTCCCCCTCCACCCGCCGCCGCAACCAGTCCCGAGCCGCGAAGTGGCCTATAGACCGGGCGGCCCCGGCTGCCAGGACCTGCGCCATAATTTATCTGCCTTCTTCCGCCGCGGGAGCTCGGCACCGGCCTGCTCCTGCCTGCGGCCAAAGCCTGACCTGGCCCGGAGTGAGGTGCTGAGGATGCGGGCGGAGATGAGAGCTTCGGCCCCTAGACCGAAGCTGGACGTGAGGCGGCTGCCTCTTCCTCCACACTGCTGGAAGGACAGCTGGATGTCTCCTTTTTTACCCTTCTCCTTTTTATTTTTATTTTTTTTTAATTTTAAAAAATCGTCCTTCGTCTCCCTTCCCTTGTCCTCTCCAGGAAAATCCAGCTCCGAAGAACATGCTCCAAAATCGCTCTACCCAATCCACTCCTCTCCAAACAATTTACAATGTGAAGTATTTTGCCAACGTTCCTCATCGGTTGCAACTTGTTGCTTCGAATAATCCGGCCAACAAATACTGCACTGACGAAATATATAAATATATATATATATATATATATATCTTCTGTAAATAAAATGTTTGCTATGGTTTGTAACCATGTCAGTCTGTTGACCAGGGGAGAAGGGCTGCTGAGGCTGTTACAACTCCGTTTTCCCCGCTTAAAGGCAGCTACTGTCCTTCCTCCTCGCTTTCAAAGAACCTCCTGGGGCAATATAAGGTTTTTTTGGGGTTTTTTTGTTTGTTTTTAATTATTCTCCCCACACACACACTTTCCTTTTCTAATGGAGAAGGCGGTGAGAAGGATCGGATTTGATTACGCAGAATTGTGCCCCAGGGGAGAAAGTTCCTAATTACGTTTGTAGATCCTCATGTGCGTACATAAGTACTAATGCATCTTACGAGGTGGATTTTAGTTTCTGGTGCAAGGCGCGGATGGACTGTTTGACTCCCTGACGCTCTCAGGGGTGCTGCCGAGGGCCGGCTGGCACACTTTTGGGGTGCTGCGGTGGGGCGGTATGTGTTTGTTTTGCTTTTGTGTTGCTCCGCTTTGCTGTGCCCCCACGGTAGGGTGGGAAGATGACATCGAAAAGTGGCTGTGCGGCTGGCGGGGGGGTGGCGGTGGTGGCTCGCTGTGACGTCACGCAGGCGCTCTGCGTGACTCGGGGGCGGTGCTGAGGCAGAGCAGCGGCGGCGGGGGGTTGCCTGAACCCCGTCAGGGCTGACTCGAGGAGTGCTGCAGGGCTGGGTGTCCCTCCCTGGGAAAGAGAGCTCGCCTCCACCTCGGCTCTTCGGGGATCTGGGCCGAGTGCCCCGGTTCATCCTCGGTTTTGCTCCTCAGAAGAATCTAAAGCGCCGCGGCACGGAGGCTTCTCAGGCCTCCCTCTGTTCCCTTCCCCGATAGCGTCCATCAGGCTTAATCCTGGCCAGGGATCTTAGGAGAGAGCAGATGAAGCCAAGCCACCCGTCGCTTCCCTCCCGTGTTTGGCTGGGGAGGGCTGAGCTTGTGACACCTTTAAAAAGAGAAGGAAAACGGATAAATAAGGGGAAAAAAAAATCTATGATGTCCCCTGGTGATGTGGAGGGAGACGAGCCCTCGGCCCTCTCCTGTTGCTTGCTTGAGAACTCAGGCGAGAAGTCCTTCGGGGCGGGAGGGGGTTTGCCCGGGGAGAACATGCTTCTAGGTGCCACCCCTAGCAGGGGGACTCTGGCAGAAGCAAACACCTGAGGGAGGAGAACGAAATGCCAACAGCCTCCCCCAGCCAGACACTGTGGGGAGCGGAGCTGGGGCAAACGGCAAGCCAAAAGGGAAAGGATAAAGTGGTAAATAAGGTGTAATCGAGCAAGAATTGGCCAGGGAGAGGTGCTCACGAGGCTGCGCTGCGCCCTTGGGTGCGTACAGCGCCCGCGAAAGCCAGCGCGCCCCGGGCGCTGTCCGCGCCCGAGCCTTGCGGGTCAGGAGATCGGGGGAAAGGGTCGGCAAGGGACATGTAAATTGTTTCAGCCAAGGAGGAGATAGGGACTGTTGCAGCTTTTCGGGGCGCGGAGCGGGCCCTGCAGCTCGCTTCCAGCCCCAGTCAGTGTGGGATTTGCTACGGACTTGCAATTTCCCCAAAGATATGGGACAGGTGGAAAATGACTAATTCTCCTCCGATAAACCACTGTTGTGCAGCTCATGGGCATCCAGGAATTTCTTTGCCTCTTGTTTTTGCTTCCTAAAGCCTAACCTATGAGGGAGAGAAGAGTCCCAGATGGCTCTCGTCAGATGAGAAAGGAAAAAAAATATTGGAAAGTCGCTAGTCGCTCTGTCCTTGAGTTAGCAGAATCTATGCTTTCTTCAAGCTTAGGAACAGGTTTCCTCAATCCCTCGGCCCACCCCGGGTCGGGAAGAGAGCAGGGGCAGCGTTCTTATGGCACCTTTTCGCGGCAAAAGGGGAGAGAACATTAGCACTGCCGGCACTCAGGCTACAGAGGAAGATGCTCAGATTTGATTGAAAGAGCCGAGAAGAAATTCTTTTTTCTTGTGCCTGATTTTGCCCCCACAGCCTCTCCCCTAGCGGTGGGGAAAAAATAATAGAACAAAACACCAAAACCCAAACTGACAAACCCCCAACTCTCTGCCCCATTGCTCCCGTTGTGTATGCCCTCAGGCAGGTAGCGCAAACCCACCAAAACGAGTCTGAGGAAAGATTCGTGGATGGAGGGATTTGTGCCCGTCTCGGCAGGGAAGGAAATTTGCAGAGTCCATTGAGGCTGCAGTTGCTGCTAAACTTCTGCAGGAAGAGTAGGGACAGCGTCGTGATTGCAGGCAGCTGGACTGCCCTTTGTCTGTGAAATAGACCTGTCAGTGCAATACAACACTTTCCCAGAACAAGTAGAGAAAAAATAAGAAGCCTGGGAGTGTCCCTTTTTTGTTTGCTTTGTTATCTTCTTATAACACGAAAGATTTTGATGCTCGTTATTTCTGAGGGAGAAATCCGCCGATTCGGTTCCTCGGTGGTCTTTAAACCGGGAATAACAGCTTTTCAGACGGTCTCTTTACCCACGACCTCCAAATCTAAATCCGTTGTGGCTCTTTTCAGATCCGTGCCACGCGATCCCAAATAATTTGCACCGCACCCACAGGTTCGTAGTTGTACTTGCCCAGAGGGGGCTGCGGTCCCTTCGGAGAAGCCGGGGGTCGTTTCCCCGGCGCTACCGCCAGTCTCCGCGGTCTCGGCCATCTGGCACACACCAGATCCACTTTCCCCTCCGAGATGTCTGGCAGAGATTTTCGGGGCTTATCTCAGATGAGAAATTGTGAGGCAGACAAGAAACACGAGAGCGGGGCACACCTCTGCGCGAAGAGCAAAGGTTTTCCTGACTACTCTGCGTGGCATGTGTGAGAAACCGGACCGATAAAGAACCAGGAGGCCTCTCAGTGTCTCTCCGACATCCCAGCCGCGTCTGCGGGCATCCTCACCCCTAGAGGTGCGTAGCCGAGATGGTCAGAACCAGCTCCTGCCAAGCTCCTGCCTGGGGAAGGTTAGCAATGCTCCCCACCTTCCCCGGCAGATGGATTAAGAAGTCTAAATACTTCTTTTTCTTCTCGCCTGATTTCTTAGCAGATACCTCTGCTCTCCACAAAGACTCTAGTCAACCTCAGAAATAACAGCCACGTTAGGGAAAACAAAACAAAACAAAAACAACCAAAAAACTCCAAACCAAACCCAAAATCCCAGAGCAACAACCCGACAATAAACAAAAACAAACGCGATATTTTAAGCAAGCGATTTACGGTGAAAAAAGGGGCTGGCGTTGGGGACCGCCACTGTCCCTCCCGGCAGCGGCAGGGTTGGGAGGGCATGGTCCCACTGGGTCGGTGATGCTCCCCCACTCTTGGCCCTATAAGAGCCCAGCGTGTGCGGAGCAAGTGGCAGCGAAACCTGATTTCGCCGACAGCGTTAGCTGAGAGAGATTGGCCCTCTCCTTAGAAAAAATATTTTTATTTTATTTTAATGTCGGGCTTAAGCTGGTGTCTTAAAAAATAATTGTTTTCAGATGCTGGTTCGCTCGGCATCGCCGTTTCACACTCAGAGGCACACACAGATTTCCCTGCAGTTCATGCCTCGGGACTGCCTGGCGTCGGCAAGACAAACTGCAATCTCCGAAATGTCAACTTTTGCCACAATCTCAACTGAAAAACCACCCCCTTCTTATTGCCGTTGAGCGCTCATCAGAAATAATGGCTGTTTACACAAAACCTTTATTCACTTTCTTAAATAAACACTAGTGAATTCAAATAAAGCAAACCCTCAGCTATAATTCAAGCACAATGTTTGCTGTGTGTATTCTCGGCTGTGGACCTGGAGAGATTCTTCGGAGAGAAATATGAAGTTTCCTTTCACAGTCCACCTCCATTAGCTAAATATTCTAGTTCACCTCGGCCGAGCTTATCCTACCCGAGCTTTCCTTCCTCCCGCCTCCCCCCTTTTAATTTTTCTTTTTATTAAAAAACATTTTCTCCTAGCTGAAGCACTCACTTCTCCCTTGTCTCCTTTTACGGGGGTAAGGTCTGGACCCTTTTATTTTAAAATCAATTTGCAGAAGCCCTTTCTCTCGTCTTCCACAGCCGCGGCTCGGGGGACCGGGCCACATCACCGAGACCTCCCGCCGCCAGCATGGCCGAGGATGCTCATAGCTTGGAGAGATGAGGGTGCTCGGATGAACGGTGAGCAAAGGGGAATGTGTGTGAGTGAACCCCTCGAAGAGATGTCAAGGTCCCGTTTGCTCGAAAGAACTTGCTAGGAATGGAGTTTGCGCGAACCCGTGATCTCTACCAGGTAGCGGGGAGCGCCGGGTACCCGCCGGGGAAATGGTGGTCTCGGCCCACCATAGCCCCACATCTTCGGGTAACGAAGTCTGTACTCCTCCTCTCCCGGGCAGGAGGCGTGCTGCTCGCCCTGCTCCANGAAAAAAAGAAAACAAACCAAACCCCAAAACCAAACAGGGAGTGGAGGCCGGTTTATATTTAAACATGTGAACTAGAAGGGGGGGTGGGGGAATAAAAATAAAGCCATCTTAGTGGCGTTAATCGTCTAGGCAGAGGGTGGTGAGGACGGCGCATCCGTATCTCCTCTCTCTGCCCATGCCTGGTGGTGGAAGGTGAGAGGGCCGGGCGCTGCGTTGCGCGGTTGGCGGTGCGCGGTCGGGGCCGTGCCGCCCGTCTAAGGGCGGTGCGGCCGCAGGTGAAGGTGTGGTTCCAGAACCGGAGGATGAAGTGGCGGCACTCCAAGGAGGCTCAGGCCCAGAAGGACAAGGAGCCGCAGCCAGAACCAGAGCCGGAGCAGACGGCCCAGAGAGTTGCCGGTCCGCCTGCCGCTACGAGCGAACCCGAGCGCAGCCCCAGCCGCTCCGAAGGCGACAGCGACAGCAGCGACGCCGACTCCCTCGACATGGCTCCCAGCGACACGGAACGGACTGAGGACGCCGAGCGGAGCCTGCCCGCCGCCGACCTCTGCAAATCCTCCAGTAGCACCGGCCTCCCTTCTCCCCCTCCACCCGCCGCCGCAACCAGTCCCGAGCCGCGAAGTGGCCTATAGACCGGGCGGCCCCGGCTGCCAGGACCTGCGCCATAATTTATCTGCCTTCTTCCGCCGCGGGAGCTCGGCACCGGCCTGCTCCTGCCTGCGGCCAAAGCCTGACCTGGCCCGGAGTGAGGTGCTGAGGATGCGGGCGGAGATGAGAGCTTCGGCCCCTAGACCGAAGCTGGACGTGAGGCGGCTGCCTCTTCCTCCACACTGCTGAAAGGACAGCTGGATGTCTCCTTTTTTACCCTTCTCCTTTTTATTTTTATTTTTTTTTAATTTTAAAAAATCGTCCTTCGTCTCCCTTCCCTTGTCCTCTCCAGGAAAATCCAGCTCCGAAGAACATGCTCCAAAATCGCTCTACCCAATCCACTCCTCTCCAAACAATTTACAATGTGAAGTATTTTGCCAACGTTCCTCATCGGTTGCAACTTGTTGCTTCGAATAATCCGGCCAACAAATACTGCACTGACGAAATATACTCGCTCCCTCTACTCCCAAGTCGAGGCGCTCGGCTCCAGCCCTAATGAGATCCATTAAAAGTATTATTGATGTGGAAGTTCGCTGTGAGGTCCTGGCTGGAGGGAAGCGGAGCCCTGCTGCAGATACAGGCTCTCTGATCTGCACCACCTGGCTGAAACCAGAGAGCCGCCACTTCATTAATGGGTTTAGCCTTTGCTAATTGGTGTCTTTAGGAGCTTTGCCAAATTCTGCTCCGGGATCTTTGGAGGCAGCTTTTGTTTTTGCTTTTGCTGGTGACATTCGTTGACGGCAATTAGAACCAATACCACTTCTGCGCCGGCGGGCTGCCAGGCAGCCCTCGGAGGGCCGTGCTGGCTTTGGCCGCCTTCTTGCCCGCTACTGCCTTTCACCGTCATCATCGCCATCATCACCAAAGAGGGAAACGCCATAGGTCTCCTCTGGGTGGGGGAAGCCAATCTACTCTCCTCTCGTCAAGGTGGCGGCAGCAGCAGGTGACACGAGTGGAGGTGGGGCGAACGGCTCCCTGTGCCACACGGTCGTCCCTCCAGAAAGACACGTGTAAGGGCCTGTGCTGCCCCTGCCCGACGGGGCAGCGGGAAAAGAGACTGTCGCCGCTCTCTCCTCCCGACTAGAGGATTGCAAGGGCCTGCGCGCTGCTGAGCAAGTCGCGGCGAGGGGTCAAGCTGCATCCGAGCCTGACCGAGCTTTCCGGGACTCAAACGTCCGTAGTTAATGAAATCCGCTCACCGCAAATCACAGACCTCTGTCGTACGCTATAATCAAATTTCTGCTTGCCTTAAGAAACCCGGGCCACCCTCCTCCCACCCCCGTTCTGCAGGCAAACCCCAAATCAGAGGTTTCCAGTCATCACATCCCTCTAGCTATAGCTGCTCCCAGACCATCTCTTCAGGCCTTCGCCATCTTCTTTGCTGTTCTTTCTCCCCAACACTGCGATGCCAGGGACCAACCCTACCCGTCTGATCGGATCCGGTGGGGTTACCCTGCGCGCCTGCATGTGGGGATGGGAGTGATGGGGTTGGGGGTGATGGAGAGGATAGGGACGCTGGAGGCATTGAGGGTGATGGAGTGGATGAGGGGCATGGCTACAAAGTTGTGACCGGAGAGGCTGGAGGGTTTCCTGCTCCGAGCAGCCGAAAAGAGAGGTCGGGAGGTGTGGAGGGGAGAGAGAGAGACACTCCACAAATCACATCAGTCCCATTTCCCTGGTAATGTGTCACCAATCATGTAAGTCAACTATTCAGGGGTCAAAGACGGCTGATAAGTCACTCAGAGCGGCGATTTTATCCTCCTCATGGCACCGTTGTCACCTGGCTCTGCTGACCGACTCCGCGGGCTGTGTCCTGGTACCAGTCCCGGAAAAGGAGGCAGCGCAGATGCCAGTTTAAGAGACATTTTCTTCCCGCTTTCTCGTTTGCTGACCCAAACGGTGACCCAAAGCTGTTTTCCCGGGACAAATGTCGGCTATCACGATGCTCACCCTCGCCGGGACCGAGAGCTGCTGGGTGCCAAGGGTAGGGAAGTGGCTGCACAGTTTATCGAGAAGGCAGAGGGGAAGGCCAGGGCCGAGGCTCTCTATTTCTCCCTTTCTTTCCTTAGCTCAGACACTCTCTTCTTTAACTCTTCCACGGGCGAGTTGCCTGCAGGCAGGGGAGTCTGCTTGGCCCTGCTCTATTTAAGCCGGGCTACGGAGGACGGTGACCCATGCGCGACCAGGACAGACTCTCCCTAGCTCTGCCGGAACCCCCGAGCCTCCAGCTGGTGCCTGACCCCAGCCCCGGAAAGCGGGAAGAAGGAGGATGAGACACGGCAGGGAGCCAGCCTGCTTCCCTGAGCACATCTCGGTACAATTCGCCCCATCATCCTGCATTCCTCATATTCTTATATCCTATAAGAGCAGACGCCGATGTGGAGGGTTTAGACCGAGTGGCCCCTTCCCCAGCCCATGACAATCCCTTCCGGCCCCCACCCACTAGCGTATGTGACATCAGCCATGCGCGATTGGCAGGAGGTCTCTGTTTTACACTTCAAGAAAGTCTCCGGGAACGTGTCCCGGAGATATGGGAAGCGTGCAGTCCTCATGGCCGTCCCTAGCCGGAGAGATGCTCCTGCCCTCACCATCCTTCGCTCCCATATCCTCGACCAGGGAGAACGAGGCGGGGATGGAGGGCTCAGCGGCACCGTCCGGATCGGGCTCCCCCGCTGGCTACAGTAGACTTGTTTATTTGTGTGCACACCCCTCCCCATAAATCCCACCATCTATAACCATTATCTACATGGAAACTTTTGCCTCCCCCTCAGCCCTTCAGGACTTCCCCCCCCCCCCGCCTTCTAGTTAGCGGTGATGATTTTAAAAGCATGCGATGATCTAAGCCCTAATACTAATATTATGCATCATTTGGACAGGATAACCATGCCACCTTGTCAAACGCTGCCTCTTTACACAACCCATTTGCTGCATCGCAGAGTCATAACGGCGGTGATGGATGGACCGGGGACACCCCCGGGCTTCCCCCCCCCGCCTCGGCGAGAGGAGGAATGCGGGCGGGCGGAGCCCCGCGGCCGGCCCGCACCCCGCCGGCGACAATTTATAGTCTGTATATATTTGCTGGCTCCAGATATCGGCAGCGTAATGGATAGTTATATTTTATGAATCCGAGGCTGGGATGGAGGGGCTCGGGAGTCCCTTCCTTGTATGGTGTACTCCTGTCTCGCCCTTAATCCGTCCGGCAGGCAATAAACTTCCACGCCAAATGCGCAGGGAGATAACAGCCAACTTTTATTGATTACAAAAAATTGCCCAAAACTAAATGAAGGGTTTTTTTTTCCTCTCTCTCTCTCTCTCTCTCTCTCTTTTTTTTTTTTTTTAGTTTTTCTTTTTTCTAATGAGGATCCCTGCGAAGAGCCTTTTCCTCCACAACCATTATGCGCGATATCGACGTTTTACTGCGCGTAAACTGTGAACGTGTTTGTCTATAAACGGTGCGGCGGGTGAAAGGCAGATGAGAAGCGAAGCGCACCGATAGCAGCCGGTCTTTAAGCACAGAGGATGCCCAGAGACCCTCAGGGCTCCCTCTCAGTCCCTCTCTCTTCTCCCTCGATCGGTGGAGAAACTGCTTCCAGATGTAGAAATAGGGAGCGCTGGGCAGCAGCAGCAGAGATACTGAACAAGGGAAGGGCGGAAAGGAATTTCACACAAGCGCTTGGAGGAGGTTGGTGGGGACACACACACCTTGGACGGATTATTGCCCAGAAGTACCTGAAGGGGAGGTGCGGGGTAGTCCACTCGCGTTTTAAGATGGATAACCGCAAGAGGTTGGTCCCTTTTCCCCGCCGTTTCCACGTGCCTGGATGGTGGAGGTGTGAGGAGACAGGAAGATTTATTGGAGCATTTTGTTATTTTATTCTTTATTGTCTCAGAGGTGTAAAGGGAGTTGAAATTTTCGCCTAGAAAGGGGATGATACTGGGGAAGGGTTCGGGCTCTGCTCTGGGGCAAGGTGACGACTTGCCCAGAGGTGCTTCGGTTTTCCTGTGAGCTTGCACCTCCCCTCACCGCCCTAATCGGGGGCACGGAGCTGTTTTGGCGGGGGACACACGTTTATTTCGTCCATCACAGCACACGCAGAGGGGACGACACTGCCAAAGGCATCACGAATGAACCACCCACCCGTGGCAGGGATCGATCCCTGAATCTGAAACAGCAGCAACCACATAGTTAATTTGTTTGTTTTATTTATTTGTTGCCGGCTCTTAATATTCTGAGCACAAACCGTTTGTAAATCGCTCAAGGTTTTATGCGGCTGCATTACTGTTGTTATTTTTGTCCGTAGGTGGGCAGCTCGGAGCTCACAAACACATTATTCCCCCCTGTAACCTCATTGTTAACCTTCGAGAGCCAGGAGCCGAACCTTCTATAGTTTTGTTTTCTCCTTGCTGCCCTGTTTGCTGCGCTTCAGAAAGATAACTGCAAAATCACTCAGGTGTTTGCAGTTGTGTCACGTTTTTACTGGAACACTATAAAACTGCCTTATTCCCTGATGCTTCTTGATTAACTTAGGAGCATAAAGGAAACGCTCAAATTGTGTTCCCTCGGTGGTTTTCTCTCGGCCAGGGGAAGCCAAGGGAAGTTGCTAATAGTGTCATCTTATTTTACAGTTTATGCTGTGTGCCCTAACAAGGTCTGCACACAATCGAAGGTACAGTGAGGTTCAGCTTGTGAAATGCAGCCTATATATTTCAGAGATCAACTAACAAATTATTTAGCCTGCCTTGCATTGCTGTTAAATTTTTGTCTTCTGTGTAAATAACCAAAGTGATCTGGAGCCATAGAATCATAGAATTGTTTCAGTTGGACGAGACCTCCAAGATCAAGTCCAACCATCAGCCTAAGACCAACACAGCTGTAATGTCCCAAAGTTCCATTTATCAGTTACACAGAGGGCCCCACGGATGTCTTGCCAGCAATGGTGTTTTCTTACACCCTACCCCCACCTGCAGCCCCTCTGCTTGCACATTACAGGACTCCCCCAACTCCAATAACCTGCACTTGGGCCCTCTCCTCTCCAGCTTGCTATGTGCTTACTATCATCTTTAACTGTATTACAAGTGGCCCTCTATGCACACACATGCAATATTATGCTGGAAACACAAGTCTGCCCTTTATGATTTTATTGCATTTTATTGCATTTTAATTTTCATTTTATTTATTTATTTTATTTTTCAAATAAATTAAACTTTTTTGTTTTGTTTTGTTTTGAAACTGCAGCTCGATGAGGAGTATTTAGCTGATGAGACTCAAACTCAAACAGAAAGGGTGCAAGTGTCACTACTTGCAGAACTGGAAAACATTTGGAGGGTGGTGACATATACTTTAGGTCATAAATTAATAGCTGATTTATTCTTCAATCAGGAAAAAAAGCCATTAAGGTTTGCTGGGCTGTGGGAAAATAACTTCTTTGATTGAGTTCCCCCTAAAGACCCCCAGAAGTTTTCTCTCCTCTGTCATGAGCAGTCTGCTCTTTCCTGTCTTCCGGATGAAGGGAAGAGTAGGACCTCCGGAGAAAAGCAGCTTTCCAGCATCTTGAATTTCACTTTGCATCTTTCTTCCTACCTGCTGTTTTAATTTCTCCTTGCATTCAGGAGCTTTCTGAATCCATCAAGAGAAAACTATGGAATAATGAGAGTGGTGTATCATCTCTTATCAGTTTTTTCTTCCTTGCTGGTGGTTAGTATTGCAACACTTGAAGGAAACAGATATTTTCCAGGGTTGGGGGGAGGGTGGGCTGAGGTGTAGGCGAGCATGGCATGGAAAGAAATTTAACCTAAGGAATGAGAGGAATGGATGAAAAAAGGCAGGGCTGATGACTTTTTCATTGCATAGATTTCCTACAGGAGCAGTGGTTACCGATCCCTGGTCTGCTTGTTTATTTAGTGTGTTTCTGAAATGCATGAGCTCCTAAGCTGGCCTCTGTTGCTGGAGCACTCCACGCTCCCATGGATGAGCCCCAGGCCTGGACTGCAATCTTGCCATTAGAAACAAGAAGATCTCCAGACCATCCACTCACTGACAGTGATGCTAGGTCACTACACACCATTTAGTGACTTGCTCTCCACTCCCTCCGGCATCACACCGAGCCCCAGGGACCATAAGGCTGCTGCTGTGAGATTGGGGATTTGATATCAAAGGGCCAGTTGTCTTGAAGGTAATCAGAATTTCTTCTTCCATGTTCTCAATCCAATTTGCAGGGTACTATTTTAGGCTTTCCCCCTGGCTGATGATGCTGGGTTGCAGGCCAGAGGACCCTCTGTGGCACAGGAATTGGCAGTGCACGGATGAGGACCCGGTATGGTGTCTCTTCATTCCATCAAATGATGGGGTGTGAACCCACCTCCCTGGGCAGCCCATTCCAATGCTAATGAAGAGCTTCCTCCTAACATCCAGCCTAGACTTCCCCTGGCACAACTTGAGGCTGTGTCCCCTTGTTCTATTGCTGGTTGTCTGGGAGAAGAGACCAACCCCACCTGGCTACAACCTCCCTTCAGGTAGTTGTAGCCAGCAATGAGGTCACCCCTGAGCCTCCTCTTCTCCAGGCTAAGCAACCCCAGCTCCCTCAGCCTCTTGTTGAACACTCCCAGGAATAATAACTCCAACACCACCCTGGGCAGCTTGTTCCAATGCCTGACCACTCTTTCAGTAAGAAACTTTTTCCTAATGTCCAATCTAAAGAAGGAACAGAATGAAAAGGAAAAGTATGGGAGAAAACAGATTGTGTTTGTTTAATCAATTTTTGACCTTTAGAATTTGTTTGGTTTTTTTTTTTTTCCCCTCTTCATGATGAAGTATTTTCAAGGCAATTTACACAAAGCACAGCAGGTAAGGTGCCTTAAAATAACATTTTAAAAGCAGGCTGGTGTGGAATAGTAATCAGAAAAATGAGTCAGATGAGAGCCTAGGCTCCTCCCTGTAGGAAAGAAATGTTAGCTGGATATTTTTCATCCATAGTTCTACTTTTTTTCCAAAGCCATTTCCTAAACCAATCCTTGTGATGCTGATAGTGAGCCTTGCATGCTTTCCCCTGAGCTATTATTTAATCTGCTGTTACACTGAAATGTTGAATTATTGTTTCAGCTTTTGCTTTCTTAAGCCTGCCTTTCCCCATGTTACTAACTAGTTGTGTTCAAGAACTGCTTCAAAGGGGTTTGGTGACCAAAGCCACCAAATGTGAATCAGAGACCACTTCTGGCAGAGGGCTGAACGATTTTCCTTCCCAAACAGCCTTGCTAAAAGGCAGGGGGCACCTTCTGCAAGTGAGTGTTTCTGGGAACAATTGCTTTACTTTGTCTCCTGAAATGTGAGATGGATGCAAAATGCCTAAGAGGATATTGGAGAAGGTTCATCTGTATCACAGTATCACCAGGGTTGGAAGAGACCTCACAGATCATCAAGTCCAACCTTTACCACAGAGCTCAAGGCTAGACCATGGCACCAAGTGCCACGTCCAATCCTGCCTTGAACAGCCCCAGGGACGGCGACTCCACCACCTCCCTGGGCAGCCCATTCCAGTAGCCAATGACTCTCTCACTGAAGAACTTTCTCCTCACCTCGAGCCTAATTTTCCCTTGGTGCAGCCTGAGGCTGTGTCCTCTTGTTCTGGCGCTGGCCACCTGAGAGAAGAGAGCAACCTCCCCCTGGCCACAACCACCCCTCAGGTAGTTGTAGACAGCAATAAGGTCTGCCCTGAGCCTCCTCTTCTCCAGGCTAAACAATCCCAGCTCCCTCAGCCTCTCCTCGTAGGGCTGTGCTCGAGGCCTCTCACCAGCCTCATTGCCCTTCTCTGGACACGCTCAAGCATCTCAATGTCCCTCTTAAACTGGGGGGCCCAGAACTGAACACAGTACTCAAGGTGTGGTCTAACCAGTGCAGAGTACAGGGGCAGAATGACCTCCCTGCTCCTGCTGACCACACCATTCCTGTGATCCTCAATAAGACAACGTTAGCTGGGACAGGTAGTTTTGCTGAAATGATGCATGCTTACTTTTTGTTACAAATCTAATGACTGATTTAATTTTCTCTTATTACCTGGGAACAGGACATGAAAACACACACGGGTATCCCATGCTTGGCTGACATATGACATTTCCATCCATGGCATACTTCAGCATTCCTGAGAGACAATTCCTTGTAACTCGCCTTCGCTGACTGACAGATTCAGTTTGTTCTCTCTCAGGCATGTGAAACAAATCCAGCTTTCAGCTGCTGTGTTTATTTTTTTGTTTCCAGTGTGGATCCATTTGCTTGGTATTAGCTTTTCAAAACTTTGTCTTCTGAGTTGCACTGTCAATGCTAATGTATGAGACTTGAACTGACTCTTCTCGTGGAGGTGCCCTGCTGCAAGACCACACCAAAGACTTGCACTGCACAAGGAGCCTCTTACAGTGAAAAGCCACCTGTTGAATCAGTAGAGATTATGATATTTTTCACATGTGCAGAGTAAAAAGAACAGAAAGATAGGCTGTCTGAGATATTTCCAAGGGCAGAGATTGTTGAAATCTTGATGGAAGAACACATTCCTTCACTTCTGTGTCTCTGAGATACAAATATCTGTTGAAAGTGACAGAATTGAAGCCAAGGGAAACAGTTTCACAAGTTAAACTTGAACACTTTTGCTTGCAAATACTGATCTCTCAACGACATTTTTCCAGCTCTGGTAAATTTGTTTCTACTGTAGCCTTGCTGGAAATTACCCTTGGAGTGTTTATAAGTGGCTGGAGAGCAGCTAAACAGAAAGGGATCTGGGGGTGCTGATCAATACCCACCTGAACATGAGCCAGCAGTGTGCCCAGGTGGCCAAGAGAGCCAATGGCATCCTGGCCTGCATCAGGAATGGTGTGGCCAGCAGGAGCAGGGAGGTCATTCTGACCCTGTACTCTGCACTGGTTAGACCACACCTTGAGTACTGTGTCCAGTTCTGTGCCCCCCATTTTAAGAGGGACATTGAGATGCTTGAACGTGTCCAGAGAAGGGCAACGAGGCTGGTGAGAGGCCTCGAGCACAGCCCTACGAGGAGAGGCTGAGGGAGTTGGGATTGTTTAGCCTGGAGAAGAGGAGGCTCAGGGCAGACCTTATTGCTGTCTACAACTACCTGAGGGGGGGTTGTAGCCAGGAGGGGGTTGCTCTCTTCTCTCAGGTGGCCAGCACCAGAACAAGAGGACACAGCCTCAAGCTACGCCAAGGGAAATTTAGGCTTGAGGTGAGGAGAAAGTTCTTCACTGAGAGAGTCATTGGCTACTGGAATGGGCTGCCCAGGGAGGTGGTGGAGTCGCTGTCCCTGGAGCTGTTCAAGGCAGGATTGGACGTGGCACTTGGTGCCATGGTCTAGCCTTGATCTCTGTGGTAACAGGTTGGACTTGATGATCTATGAGGTCTCTTCCAACCTTGGTGATACTGTGAGACTGTGACAATGCTGTCCTACTGTGAATTAGTTCATGCAGGAGACATTATTCAGGTGAAAACCTCATGGCTATCAGCAAAGTGGATCTATGTAAGTATCATAGAATCTTAGATTGGAAGAGACATTCAGGATCATTTAGTGCCACCCCCCCTGACATGGACAGGGATACTTTCCCCCAGATAAGGTTGTTCAGAGCCTCATCCAATCTTGCCTTGAACACTTCCAGGGGGAAGATATCTACATCTTCTCGAGGAGTAGTTTGGGGCTTGTCTTTTGCAATTGAAAGCCCTGCTAGTCTGTTTTATTTAGATTCACAGGCTTACACTTTTAGTTTCTGCTTCCCATCTTGTCTGCTCAGTCCATATTCAGTGTTTCCCTCTCTAGCCCACTTTCTTCTCCTGAAAGAGGCTGACATGTTTGTGCCAGATATGGGGCTGGATTGACCATCAAATGCTTTGTGTCCCATGTTTGGAGAAACATTTTCATCTCTCTGCCTGGTGTTTTCAAAGGGCACAGACCTAGATGCATAGGAGGCATGGTACATGGAGGACAAGAGAATAGTGTACCTTGTTATGATGTGTCCTGTACAGACATGATGTCAGAGAAGAGACACTGTGGGAGCTTAGGGTAGACTTGAAGCTGAGTACAGTCCAGCAAGATAGCTCACCTCATGGCTGCCACCAACGTGGATGATTTACATTAGAAGTCCTCAGGTTCTTCTTTCTGCATTTCAAAATCTTTTAGTTCTCTTTGTCTAAGGGCAGATACTTATTTACTGGTAAGTGAACCGACTGCTAGAAGCCTGAGATGCTCCCTTCTTGCTCTGAACCAGTTTCTCCAGCGCTGAGTCTGAATGACATTTGGTTGCTCACTGAAGCATGCAGTAACAATCCTCACTACCCACCAGCCACAAAACTCCACAGCCACTGATGATGTGTTCTTTCTCTGAAAGTCTTCCAGGCCCTGGAGCAATATGATGCAATAAGTATCCAGCAACAATTTACTGCGGTGTTATCAGGTGGTAATTCTGCCCCTATATCCCTCACCCAGAGCTGTCTCACACCTCCTTCTCTCTGATTATCTGTGTCACACTGAGCTTTCCATTAAAAATTGACACTGAAAATAAAGCAGGGGCTTTTTTACTCAGCCTCCCTCAGTCTAAAAAAGCCCAACAATCCAAATAACTAACCAGAATGCCAAACAAAAACAGATGTGGAAACCAGCTGAAAAAGGAGGAGCAGAAATACTCTTTCTTTCCCTGAATAAAATACCATGGTTTACTGAGTCTGCACATGTGTGAGTGCTTGAGAAGGACAGAAAAGTCATTTTCATTAGAGAGATGCCTTTCTTAAGTCCCTCAAGGGGAGCTGGAAAACTCCTTTGAAAACCTTGGGACCACCTTTAGACAAGGAGTGGTGGGCTGACATGCAGAGGTTGTGATGCTCAGGAAACTGAGCCTTTCTTGAAGGCAAATCATTCCTGTATCCAAACCATTCCCCCCACCTAGTCAGGGCATATCCCACACCTGTTTAACACCAGTTTGAAAGCTGACCTGGACAGAGCCATGATGGAGTGAATGGAGAAGAAGCATGGTGCGTATCGCCCACACCACCAGCAGCCTCATTGCTGCAGGACTCCTGTCTACACCTGACATGCGAGGGCTGGATGTGAGGGTTGGACACTCACTGTGGGTTTGAGAAAGACCTTGTCTTCATGCCTTGGTCCACCACAGACTCCCTGTCCCCCTGAACCTCAGTTTCCTATCATTAGATGTGGTGGGAGAGAAGGCTATTTAAATCCTAGTGAAGACTGGATGCAGGATGAAGGTGTATTTTAAACTAAGGTGTGATTTTTAAGCTAACAAAATGGAACCTTACCAGAAAGCTTAGAAATGTACTCTGCTTTAAATTTGGGCCTTTTAAGTTGCTTCTGAATCATACTACAGACAAAACTGTGTTTTGACTCCCTTTTAAACTAAAATGAAAATATCCAGGCAGTGCTTTGCACAGCTGTTTAACAACTGCTAAATACACAAATAGGCATCATGCACCAAAATACTGTGTTGACATGAGCCATATAAACAGAAGAGAGCAAGGAATAGAGTAGACTTTTTAACCTGATCTCATTTTGTGTCTAGACAAGCTTTACTCAGCATCAGAGTCTGCCTCAGTACTGCTTACTGGTACTTGGAGAGAAGATGGTTTTGGTAGGTACAACATAGTCTTGCTTCCCAATGTTATTATTTGATGTTTGTATTTGATTTGTTGATTGATGTTTGTGTTTGATTTGTATACTTTTGATGTTGAGATACTGGAATGTGTCCAGAGAAGGGCAACAAAGCTGGTGAGGGGCTTGGAACACAAACTCTATGAGGAGAAACTGAGGGTTGTTTAGCCTGGAGAAGAGGAGGCTCAGGGCTGACCTCATTGATGTCTACAACTATCTGAAGGGAGGTTGTATCCAGGTGGGGTTGGTCTCTTCTGCCAGGCAACCAGCAACAGGACAAGGGGACACAGTCTGGAGTTGTGCCAGGGGAGGTCTAGGCTGGATGTTAGGAGGAAGTTGTTGGCAGAGAGAGTGATTGGCATTGGAATGGGCTGCCCAGGGAGGTGGTGGAGTCACCGTCTCTGGGGGTGTTCAGGAAAAGCCTGGATGAGGCACTTAGTGCCATGGTCTGGTTGACTGGATAGGGCTGGGTGCTAGGTTGGACTGGATGATCTTGGAGGTCTCTTCCAACCTGGTTGATTCTGTGATTCTATGATGATTTTGCTTTTCAAATTGGGCTGGTGTCTCTGAGAATAACGGCAAAACAATTCCCAAAACTTGCCACTGGAGCCACAGGAAGTTCTTCACAGATTGCATCAGTTTGGAAGTGACCCTTGTCCAGTGTCCCCTCTCCCCCTACCCCTGCAGTGAGCAAGCGACACCTCCGACTAGATGAGGCTGCCCAGGGCTACATCAAGTTTGGTCATGCTGTGAATCTATGGTTGCTCAGTAGCAGCAAAAGGTGGGGGCAGATGTGGCTGGGCTGGAGGGCAGAAGGGCTCTGCAGCAGGACCTCGACCACCTGGACAGATGGGCAGAGTCCAAGGGGATGGCATTCAATAGCTCCAAGTGCCAGGGGCTGCACTTTGGCCACAACAACCCCATGCAGAGCTACAGGTTGGGGTCGGAGTGGCTGGAGAGCAGCCAGACAGAGAGGGATCTGGGGGTGCTGATGGATACC
>WAAF01020832.1:0-14526 GCA_013400475.1 Tricholaema leucomelas | reverse complement strand
AGTCTGGGTAATTTCTAAAAGTGTGGGGGGTAAGGGACACCCAAACCATCACAGATGCACATGTTCACTGGTAAAAGAAAAATGTATCAGCAAACACTCTGGGGAGAGTATTAAGCATGCAGTAGCCATTTTAGTTACTACCAAACAATCTATCTGTCCTGGAGGGCCCATAGGCCCGAAAAATAGGCTCATTCTATGCTTCACTTTGCTTTGCCTGCCCAGGCATGTTCCTCCCCAAACCAGGGGTAAACAAGCCCAAAACGGGTAAACACATTAAAAAGCATAAAAGGTACAAAAGGCCAAGGTGCCATGGTGTCTGCCTGGCCCCAGCCCTGGTAAGGCCTGTGTAGTAAACAAGTTACATAAGCAGCTTGTAAACAGGTTGCATAAGCCCCCACTGAGCGTGTGGCCCAGCCTATGCTCTCTCCATTTATGGAGGTATAAGGCATAGTGAATTCGCCTATTTTGGTGATGTTTGGCTGTCTGCCAAACCGATTGGTCAATAGTGGCCAATTAGGGCAATTGATCTCGGCCCATAGTTTATAAATGAGAGCGCACACGTGTTCCAGTGCTTCTATCTACAGAGCTTCTATCTACAGAGCTTCTATCTACAGAGCTCGCTTCTATCCAGAGAGAGCGCTTCTAGCTCGCTTCTCTCCAGCTCGCCAGAGCTTGCTTCTCTCCTCTCTCACACTCACGCTGAGGCCCTGTCCTCACGATCGCTTATACTTAGACTTGGGCACAACTATTGTCTGTTACTTTGTGTCACCGGCCTATTTGCTCATGCTGATATGGAGATAGAATCTCCCAGCCAGCCAGCCGAGGTGAACTAATCAGGACATTCGATCCTGCACTGTCTATATATCTGAGGAGCACAGACTCCAGCTAGCCGTGTATGCCCATTGCTTCAGCCTGGTAAGAGCCAAAGCTGCCAAGCCACCAGGAGCAGACCAGAGGCGCGATCGACCTGACAGCCAGGGTGAGAACCGTGCTGCACAGCACCCATTCTCCAGCAACAGAGGTCCTGCCACCGGTCCCGCAGCAGTTCCCGGACCAAGCTTCCAGGAGGAACCAGGAGACAAGGCAGAAGGTATCCTCGCCAGGAGAAGGAGGTAGAGACTGTATTGATTTCCCCCAGATAGCTGGGAAGACTACATCCTTTCCCCCAGAAGCCGGGAGGATCACTAATATCCCCTAGAAACGGGAAGATTCCTATTTCCCCTCACACCGGGAAGATTTCCAGCCTCACAGGTCCACGGGCATAGTTCCCAGAGGTTTGGACCTTAGGTAAATAGGCAGTTGATATAACCCCGGAGGGTGATTGATAATTATTGATAACTAACCAGAATTGTGAGTAAATACTTTGAAGCCTCTGAAATATTTGTAATCTCTTGCCAAAGGGCAGAAAGTGTTTCAGCCCACCCTGCTGGGCAAATGGTATATTGACCCCAAGCGGAACTGAGCCGCGGGGAAAACTCTCTCTGTTAATAGTCTGTTAATAGTTGAATGCCAGTCATTGTAATATAGCTCTTAATAAGCCGCTCATTGTGATGTTAGCCTGTAAGGTCGACCCATAACCGTGAATGAATCATATTTAAAATAGTGGTTGGAGGGTGTTGAGTTTATTAAACATTGAGTTTAATAAACATATATTTTTATATAACTATCTCGCACCTATTGATTTCTCCCCTTCGCCATAAACGGGCGTAGGAGGCAGAACCCCCTCCGTGACACTATCTGACTCCATAAATTCTTTCTACAGTTTAAATTAGTACTTCTCTCACCAAATTAATACATTTTTTTTCTTCATAACCGGGAAACAAGCTACTATTCTGTGCATGGTACTTTCTAGAGGCATGCATTAATAGTCTCTGCTTCCCTGAAATGAGGATGATTTTTAGAAGACCCAGGAAATACAGATGTAGCATCCTATCTCTGCAATCCTACTCACTCCAACTTTGGGGCTTTTTGCATGCTTTAAGCCCTGTTCCTGAACCTTTAATAAAGTTCCTAAACCAACAGAGGAACACCGTAACAAGCTGCCTCTCCCTGAAGGCAGGAACTCACAGCTTTCAGATAAGAGGAAGAGAGTCTGGCTCCCAGATCTCTGCCTTTCTGGAACTGGGACTCAAGTCCAGACTCTGCTGTGAATTCTCTTGGGCAGTGTACCATGGTGTGTAAATCCCTGTCCATTTGCAGTTAATGAAAAAGTAGCAATGTAACAAATGCACAAGCAGGCATTTTAATAAATAGCAACACAATTTAGTTTACTAAAATCCCTTTGCTTTCTCAGGTACATTATGCCTTAGAAGAAATGTGCCCAAGAAAAGGCCAGTGAAGAGAAAATATTTGGCTAGGTCCATATCCTTCCCTGCAACAAGGTGGCACAGTCATCTCAGCTACCTGCCATCATTAAGGCACTTAGACTAGATAACTACAATCCTTTCACACTGAATGACAATGCAGAAAGCCTGTGCAATAGACTATGATTATCCTGTGTTCTGTTTACCTGCACAGCTAAATGACAGAACACTGCAGACACGTGAATTTTCCCGAGGTTGATCTGAACTGCCCAAGAAGCTGTGAACACCTATACAATAATGTACTCTCATTACCAAATTCTATTAAAGACTAATTGCAAGAAGTAAAAATTACTATCTGCATGATGCTCTATAGCCTGATACTTTGACTTAGTACCAAAACCAGAGTAGTTATAACATATTAGAAAACATTTCCTTTACTTTTCAAAACTGCCAAAATATCTACTATGTCAAAATAACTCCCTGTGGTGCACTCAGCTTTCCAAAAGCACTCAGGGGAGTCAGCCATGTAACTGCTAATAAATTTCACTGGAAATTGTGGAAAAACTCTAAGAAAAGGTGCTGAGATGTTTTCAAATGCTTTTAAAACCTTGTAACAATCCCTACCGAAGCACATCAGCACAAGAAACCCTAATTAAACCATTTAACATATTATCTTCTGTCAACATCTTCACAAAGAACGACAGTGAACAAGAAAGGATATTGGCTTTCAGCCAGGCATAATGTATATGTATGTTAATTACATCTATCAGCTACACAGATTCCTCCTTTAGCTATACTCCCAAACCACCAGAAAGCAGTTACGCTCACCCATGTGAAAACACAGTAATGTAATACTTGTGTACTTACAAAGTCTTGTCGAATGTCATTGAAGTCCTTGCCATACTTTTCCAAAGCCTCTTCAAATAAACTAGCTTCTGATGCTGACCACTCTTCCATTTCATCTCTACACAAGACAGGCCCTCCAAGTGGCACTAGAACACTGATGGCACTGCTCAAATCATAGTTATGTTTATGCAGGGTATCCATTGCATGAAACTATCAAGTAGAAGATGATAATAAAAATGAAAAAAAGTATTTCAATAGACAGTAGTGCATCTCAGTTAACACAAATTCAATGTATTCTTCTCTACAAGCTACAAAAGAGACCTTGACTTAGATTACATTTAGAACTTATTTTGATTTCATAGGTTTTCTGCTATGGAATATAAGGAAAGTTATTTATTTATTACTTAATTCGGGAAAGGAAATATTTTAATGAAATGTTTATTTAAAATTACATTTGTTTATTAGTTCCTGCAAATTACAAGCAAACGGTAAACAGTACCTAAAAAGCTGTCCAGACATCTATTTGCTCAATATTCTCATTGTTGGGGAAGGAAGGCATTTATTGTTTTCATTATCATCATACTGAAAAACAAGCAATGGTTTTGTGCCCTGCTAAGCTCCATTGTTACAGATGGGCATATGAGGTTGCTTTGGTTAATTCTGTTTCTTTTATAGAGGAGGAAAATAGAAAATGATGAAGTTATAGCATTCCTCACTTTACAGGTAACACCGGACACTCACATTGCTGAGTGCTGGGTAGTAATGATGGGTAGTATAAAAAGTAACACCATCACAAATCCACCTACAGGGAAAGAGAACAACATACAAGAGACCTTTCTGTCTCAGTGTCCCAGAAGACTCCATCAGCACAATCTTAAATTGTTCTGAAGGAAGTATTAGAGTTATAAAGTGCAATAATGTCTGTGACTGTCCATCAGTCTCCTGCCTCTTTGTCCCATCACAGCAATGAGCTGTAACCATAGCATGCAATCTCTCGGGCAGCCTTAAAACATATTTTATCACAGGGGACATCCAAAAGGTTTCAAGGAAGAAACACTTTAGCAGTATTTTTCAGTATAGCACTTACAAAACAATTCCAGTTGAGCTTCTGTATAGAAATGTACTGCAGATAATTTCCTTATTTTTGACATAGTCTACAAGTGGCTAAAAGTCTTTCTCCAGCTATCAAAATACTTCTTTGAAATCTATCATGCACAAGACTCTTGAACTGTTTCATCGCCAAGAAGTAATGACACTAGTACCCTACAAAACATCATTTTACTTATGATTCAAGTTGAATTCACCAGCCTTGAGAAAAACATATTGTTAAAATGCAGTATTCTATTATGGAAATACATAACATGATGTCTAAAATGCACAGTTTTCAGATTAGAAAATGTAACATGAAACCAGTGGTTTGTTGCTTACCATTCAGGCAACGAGTAAACCAGCCTAAAGACTGAACCTTCATGGTCTAACCATTACCAAGGTTTAAATCTTTGTTTAAACTGTAGCCACTGTGGAAAAGCAGCACATATTGGGCATTTTCCAAGCAGCTGCTAAATCACCAAGTTTAAATCTGACAACAGTAGGATCTTGCTTTTGCCTTATGTTCATTTCTTTCCATCTGTAACAAACACCTGATTCCATAACAGCTTTTTCTGACATTAGTAAACAAAAGATTTCTAATGACCTCTGTGGACAAGAACTGTCTTATCCATAAGAACTGAGCTGTTCTATGACAGATCACTGACAAGTTCCTACAGTAACAATTCTTAGCCTTTAATAGATTTGTCAGCCCTTACCTGCAATTGAATTCTTACAGTGCAGTAAGTAAACTGTGCTAGCAAAAGCCAGAATAGGCTAAAGATATCATTAGAGCCCAAGACAAAAGGTCCTGGAATACCTGCTTTGAGCAAGGATCAGAGGACTGCAAGAAAAAAAGTAGTAGATACTTCATATCTAAGGAGCAAGAAGCTGGGAAGACTTTGCCTTGCCTTTTCCAAACAGAAGTTTGAAGGACTGAGGAAGAACAACCCCTCCCCACAAGTTCTTGCCCAGAGTATACTGTTCAGCACAGACAAGGAGCCCTAAAGATATTAGCCACACAGAGGAAACTTTGAGTTCAAACTTAAGTAGGTAAAGGAAAAGGCTATACACTGAAATCCAAGAAAGTGCTGCATAGAGCTGGAAGAAAGTCAATGACACTGCAAACAAACTGTAACACAGTTCCAAAACTAACTGAAATTTCAGTAGTCAGTTAAATCAGATAGACTGAGCTACCTCCAACAAAACACTCAAATGGGAGTATGGATTCTGCAACTCAATAATATTTCAAGGATGTTTATTGCAGAAGCCACATATACAGAAATCTGATTGAAAAAAAAAATCACTAAAAAGACATCTCTCAAAATGCAAAGACAAAATTTGTCCATACTTCTTCATTTTGAAGAAACATCCAAAACCATATTTATGTCCTTACAGTAAAGTAGCACAGGCTCTCCCAAACAAGCCCACCACAAAGCAAAAGCAATTCCAGTAACCTGCTTTGCTTTAATGATTGTCATCATCAGTGTATGCACTACACAATGTTTAGGAACATGAAACCAGAAGCTTTCCCAGTTTCTTTCTCTTCTCTGAGATCAGTTTTCATTATATAATAAAATACTGCCTCTGAGAAGGCCAGAAATGCAAGCTTCAGGAGGTGGGCTGTCTCAGAATTCTTTATTGCTGTAAGAAAATAGTATTTTTTGTCATCTAAGAAGATAAACACACAGCATCTCATGTCTCATAAGCATTGGTAGTTTTGCTGCCTTTCTCATGTTCATTACCTTTCTCATGTTTTCAAAACAAGGAAAGTAGCCTCTCACTTGCTATTAAGCTTCTGGATCTCCTAATGTGTATATCCATCCTGAATTTAATGATATTTACAACGTATACATTTATTGTTTGAAGTTTTTTCATATCAGTCTGTTTATGGTCATCTGTAAGTGAACCAACTAACTAGGAATACAGAAGAGACACAGCTGCACAGAAATCTCATTAACTGCACTTGAGGTGCAAGGCTTATCTACCCTGCATTAAGAATAAAGATGGAGAAATATTCTTAGTGCACCTACATCACTTCCAAAGCATGAGACACGCCACAAGTTCTGCAAACATCTGTACTAACTGTAACTGCTGCTCAAAATATGCTCCAAATATGGGAATGTCTAAGTACTGCAATGACAAATGTGTCTTTTCTTAACTTAGAAAATAAGTACTTTGTCAAGGACACAAAGAGAAGGGTTTAAAAAAGCTGAGAAAATAAGAAAATGAGAACAACAGTCTCAATAATTAAACCTGGGGTGATTCCTTTGATGCCTCTCTGTAAGAGATGCCTCTTACTAAGTGTAATGGAACTTAATGGATCATTTGCAATGGGGAAACATTTATACAGCACTCAAGCACTAAGTGTATCCCATCATGTCAGCAGCACTGCACATGTACCTTCAAACAAGCAGTAGCTGCTGTAAGGATGCATGTATTCTATTAATCACTGAATACCGTAAGAAGGATGTGCAACATGTGGGATTTATAAGAAATTCTTAATCTAGTTAAACCTTAATAAAAAAAAATTAAACTGAAGAACTATTTTGAAGGGAAAAAATGAAAACGTTCTTCGAAATGTTGCTTACGAAGTTAGATGGCTTATCCTTCAGAAAATCTAAGTACAAAATATTATCCAAACAATTTTCAACTACCTTTATTACCCCAAACTTTAAATGACATTATTGATCAATTATATTAAATTAATCTCTGTATAATGTGCATTATTCACTTGTATTTGGTTTGGCTGAGATGGAGTTAATTCTCCTTTCTAGTGCTGTGTTTTGCAGTGCTGTAGCTGGGTGTTGACAACACACCAACGTTTTGGCTACTGCTGAGCCAAGCACCCACGCTGTGCTTTTCCACTATTTCCCTGATCCAAGAGTACACTGAGGGATCAGCAAGATCTTGGGAGGGGACCCAAACTGGATAAAGGGGTATTCCATGCCATATGATGTCAGCTCACGTGTAAGAGCCAAGAGAAAGAAGGAAGTGTGGGGATATTTGCCTGTGGCGTCTGTCCTTCAGAGCAACTGTTACACATAGAGCCCTGCTTCCCGGGACTGAAGATTGCCTGCTGATGAGAAGTAGAGAACAACATCTTTACTTCTGCTTCCATGCACAGTATTTGCTCTTTGCCTCTGTTTGGCATTATTAAACTGCTTCTACCTTATTACTGGCTCTTGTCATGTATTCCCCTGTCCATCTAAGAAGAGGAGTCATAGAGCAGCTCTGGTGAGCATTTGGCCCCCAGCCATGGGCCAAACCACCACATATTTGCACAGTGGAGTCACTGTGCATATCATCACATATAAGATATTGTATTTAAACAGATTTCAGTTAAGGTCAATTGATTTGCAGTATGATTACAAGGGCAGGCAGTAACAATAATCCTACCAAAACCACACAAGATTACCTGCCATACACATACAAACACAGACACACCCCTTGTGTGTATCGAAATAAAATGGCTATCTGAAGGATGGGGATGCTGGAGTGATAGATACTGCTGAATTCATGGACATGAAAAAAGCTGCACACCTACCAGCGTGATGTCTCGAGAAGCAGCAGCTGCACTCATATGTAAGCTTGGTTGCCTGACAGAACTACTGCAGTCCAATGCTCGAGCAAACGTGCCAATTGCACTACAATGGAGAAACAGCAGACAGTAAATATACAGAAAGATGTAGCCACTTTTTTTATAGCTATGACATAGTCTGATAATAAAGTGTCCTTCAAAAAATAGAAGCAACATACTGTTAAGATTCAAGACCTTTCTAATGAAGGACAATTTGATAGAGACAAATCTCTAAACATTGCAGTATGAACTTGTGACTCTCCTCCAAAAGTGAAAATCCACATACACGGAAACAAAAGATACTCAGAGAACTCTGAAGTACCAGCTTTTAAATGTGCCAATTTTTAAATAATAACGAAGTCAAAGATTCTACTCAACTTGGGCTTTACAACCATCGCTATTATTTTTAAAATTAAAAAGCTGTTTAACAAATTACAATAGAATTAAAAAAGAGATTTCACTATCTTCCCATGAGGAAATTACTAACACTTTATTCACAGTAATGCATGTCTGCTACTCCCATTAGTGAAGTAAAGAAAGAATACTAGCTGTCTAGGATGGGAATGCTCTGCAGTTGCCACAAATTCCTGATTTCTGGTAACGAGGAATATCAGTCTCTTTTTTCCAAATCACTACACCAAATTAATACAGTCTAAGCCTCTGGACTAAGAACTAGAGCCTCATTCAGCAATTACACTCTAAACAATTTTTAAGTGTGAAATGATGCCCATGAGGAGTGTTACTGACAGCTCACAGAACTCTAAGAGGATGCTACTGCAGATTGTGAACTCAAGATTCAGCAAAAAATCAACATAATGTGCATAAAGAGTTTAACTCACTAAGGTGTATTACTGATCATGGAGAATCTGGTAACAACATCTGCTATTGCAATTTTTTCTTGGATTTCTGAACATTTAATACTGAATGGACGTTTCAGTACTTGCTGCCAAAAAACTTACAAAACACTGTATCTGAATTTGACAGCTAAGATTCAACAGCAGTGATTCACACTCTGGATACTACAGGCTTAAATTTCTAATGGCTGTGGAATAAATAAGTTATATTCAAATGCTGGTCCACGACCTTTGCTCGTCTTTGTAGAGATGGCAAATATGACACGAACACACATACATATTCTGGGTTTCTTTCCAAAAAGTGAAGCACATAAAACAGTATTTCTCCACAAATCAGTCCTAAGAATAAAGCTCTATTGTGAACACATTTCCTGATAGTCAACCCCTTTAAACATGCTGGCCTTGATAAGGGTTGCAGCTAAACGGTCTTTCCTGTGATACTTCTGTCACTACTGTTCAAACCAGTAAAGCAGCATGTGGCATGCCTGAATTGCCCTTCTGCTGCTACCTACTAGCTTTTTATTAACTTCATTCCGCAAAATTAACCTTATTTTCTTCTGACCCTATTTCTAAAATAAAATCAGAGTATTCTATGAAAATTACAAAGGACAGGTCTTCACATCTAGCTTCTTGAAGGTTAACTTCAGAGCTTAGCTGTACGTTGCTGGTATATAAGGTCAAAATTAAGACACATTATAGCTTTATAGTGATAAAAAGGTAAGAACAGACACTCTAGTTGATACTGCTTCCAGTACTGCACTGAGTAGGAGAGGATTACAACAGTCAGAGGAATGCTGTGTGGGAGCAAAAGGTATGCAAGTGCAAAACAAGCAAGAAGCCCCAAAAATAGGTAGGTGTGGGTATTTTTGGATGAGGAACATGTTGTGTGTGTCTGTATGTTGAAATCAATATAATTGCCAGTTCATTTTTCCCTGGAAACTTTTGAAAAACAGTTAATTTTTCAGACAATCCAAATAAGTTTAGGAATTCTTGAGAATTTGGCTGCTAAATATTAACTAGCCTCAAAATTCAGTAGTGATATAATGTATTCTATAACCTAGCCATGAAATTCAACCCAAGTCACTATTAACTATGTAAAGTTAAAAAAAGTATTTTTTAAAATATATTTTCAATTTAGAAGACAGCTATGAGGAACATATTTACATTAAGGTAAAACATTCCCTTTACCATTTTTCCCTGCATTTTTTTCCTACTAATACTAAAGACTTGAAAAATGTTAAAAGGAAAAAAAAAAATCACCACAAAAAGCCCCAAGAAAACAACAAACCCCACAAAAATCCCAACCAGTGTTTGTTTCCAGAAGACACACTATTATCTAACTGGCTGATATTATTACTCTACCACTCTCCATCATCCTTGCCAAATGGTGGCAGACAGGAGAGGTGCCTGAGGACTGGAGCAGAGCCAATGTCACTCCCGTCTTCAAAAAGGGCAAGAAAGAGGTTCCAGGGAGCTATAGACCAGTCAGCCTCACCTTCATCCCTGGAAAATGATTGAGTGGCTCCTGCTGGAGGGCATCTCAAGGAACTTGGAAGAGAAGAAGGTTATCAAGAGTAGTTAGCATGGATTTACCAAGCGGAAGTCATGCTTGACTAACCTGATAGCATTTTATGATGCCATAATTGAATGGGTAGATTCAGGGAAACCAGTGGATGTAGTATACCTTGACCTTAGCCTTTGACACCGTCTCCCATGACATTTTAGTGAGAAGCTGAGGAAGTGTGGGATGGAAGAGCAGACAGTGAGGTGGGTTAGGAACTGGTTCAGAGGGTGGTTATCAATGGTGCCAGGTCCAGCTGGAGAACTGTGACTAGTGCTGTCCCCCAGGGACCAGTGATGGGGCCAGTCTTGTTCAACATCTTCATCAATGACATTGATGAGGGCACAGACAGAGTCTGCTCATCAGGTCTGCTGATGACACCAGGCTGGGAGGCTTGGCTGAGACAGCTGAAGGCTGTGAGGCCATCCAGAGAGACCTGGGCAGACAGAGCTGGGCACAGAGGAACCAGATGAAGTTCAACAAGGACAAGTGCAGAGTCCTGCACCGGGGGAGGAATAGCAAACTGCACCAGTACAGGCTAGGAGGTGATCTGCTGGAGAGCAGCCCTGTGGAAAGGGACTTGGGGGTCCTGGTGGATAACAAGTTAGTCATGGCACAGCAATGTACCCTGGTGGCCAAGAAGGCCAATGGGATCCTGGGGTGTATTAGGAAGAGTGTGTCCATCAGATCAAGAGAGGCTCTCCTCGCCCTCTACTCTGCCCTGGTGAGACTCCATCTTGAATACTGTGTTCAGTTTTGGGCTCCCCAGTCTAAGAGGGACAGGGATCTGCTGGAGAGGGTCCAGCAGAGGGCTACGAGGATGAGTAGGGGACTGGAGGGCATGGCTGATGAGGAGAGGCTGAGAGGCTTGGGGCTTTTCAGTCTGGAGAAGACTGAGAGGGGATTTGACAAATGTGTGTAAGTATCTGAAGGCTGCCAGGAGGGAGGGAACAGGCTCTGCTCACTGCTCCCTGGGATAGGACAAAGAACAATGGGTCTCAGTTGCAGCAAAAGATGTTCCGCCTCAACACAAGGAGAAACTTCTTTACTGTAAGGGTCACAGAGCACTGGAATAGGCTCCCCAGAGAGGTTGTGGAGTCTCCTTCTCTGGAGACTTTGAAGGCCTGTCTGGATGTGTTCCTCTGTGATCTGTGTTAGATAGGATTGTCCTGCTCTGGCAGGGGGGTTGGACTCGATGATCTCTTTAGGTCCCTTCCAACCACTAACATCCTATGATCCTATGATCTTTTCATACCTGCTACCAAAATAAAACTCAGTATTAAGCCAACACAGGCTGTGTAAGCAGGCTCTTAACTACTCACTTTTTCTCTTAAACACACTTTTTAATGCAAATGCTTCATTGCCCTGGTAGAATCCAATGATTAACTGCAAATTCTTAATTGAATGTTCAATTAATTAATAATAATAATAAACTCGAGTAACCAAGAAAAAGTGCTCAGCAACCTGACCATAAATTAGTTAAACAAGTAATTAAAAGTACTGAGAGTTCAAATAGAAACTCACAAGCCTCACTTAAAATACAGGTTGTGTAGCGTTACTTAAAACTGGGGGTTTTTCTCTCTTCTGTATTGGTAGTTTCAATAAATACGCAGAAGGCTGTGGTTTGATTTTCTTTTTTAGCTAAGTGTGGGAGAAAGAAGGGCTCACAAAATGCCAAACAAGTTTGAGAAACATGATACAGGGGAATAAACAGTTAGTAGAACATGAAATTTTATTAGATGGTTTTAATCTTACCGTGCTACAACTAAAAACTGGTCAATCTGACGGTCAGTAAGAGAGCTATCTGGATCCCATACTTTCACTTCCAGCTTTGCCTGTTCTCTGTCATCTAATTCTCCTGTCAAAAGGTAGATGGGATAAAACACTTATTACTCACAATGTTTTTTTCCATATATTTCTTGTAGTACGTTTAAGAGAAATTGTACATTTCCAAGCAGATATCCCTTTGAATTCCATAATGAAGCATTAGCAAAAAAAAAAAAATCCGCCCTTCACACCAGCATTTCAATTTAAGGAGGCATTCTTAAGAGATGTAGTATTAAAGAATTCTAATAAAAGGTAATTATAAGATTGAAACTATAGCCTAAGCAAGTGGTTTCTTTAAACTGCATTTCAAATGTATAAAAGTTACCATTTCTCTTAAACAAAAAATCAAAATTACTTTCCACTTAGCCAGCCAGCTTCACCAATTAAAGTCTATCCAATTTGTATTCTATGCCCCCAAAACAAAAATCATTACTAAAAAAATGCTGCATATTACATTTATTTTTTCACTTCTTGCTCTCAGCCACTACTTTATGTGCACTGTTACCTGAAATCATGCTATTAATGTGTACTGCATCCAGTTCTGGAGTCCCTATTACAAGAGGGATGTGGAGATGCTGGAGTGTGTCCAGAGAAGGGCCATGAGGATGCTCAGAGGGCTGCAGCAGCTCTGCTGTGAGAACAGACTGAAAGAGTTGGGGCTGTTTGGGCTGGAGAAGAAGAGGCTCCCAGGTGACCTTCTTGTGGCCTTCCAGTATCTGAAGGGGGCTACAAAAAAGCTGGGGAGGGACTTTTTAGGATATCAGGGAGTGACAGGACTGGGGGGATGGAGAAAATCTGGAGGTGGGGAGATTCAGAATGGATGTGAGGAGGAAGTTCTTCAGCATGAGAGTGGTGAGAGCCTGGAACTTGCTTGCCCAGGCTGGTGTTTAAGGCCAGGCTGGATGACTGCTTCTCTTACAAAATGATCTACAATGCTACAGCACAAGAAAGTTACTATGTATGACATCATAATTTCCCAACTCCACTTGTCTGAACTGATCAGTTTGTGCACATTCGTGTGGCCAAATCACCAGTGGTGGTGTCTGAAATGTAATTTGCCCTGTGTGCATTGTTAAAAGAGCAGGGCATTTGCACTGCTTAGAGAAACAGTGATGTGTGAAGACAGTACAATGATTGAAGCTTAAATCTTGGCCTGACTACGACATCTAGTGCAAAATGAAAAACATTGTAGAGGCTGATTCAGTAGACAACATATATTATATTAGTACAAAATTATCATAGAATCAACCAGGTTGGAAGAGATCTTCAAGCTCATCCAGTCCAACCTAGCACCCAGCCCTGACCAATCAACCAGACCATGGCACTAAATGCCTCATCCAGTCTTTTCTTGAACACTTTGTANAGGATTGGACGTGGCACTTGGTGCCATGGTCTAGCCTTGAGCTCTGTGGTAACAGGTTGGACTTGATGATCGATGATGTCTCTTCCAACCTCGGTGATACTGTGACACCTCCAGGAATGGCGACTCCACCACCTGCCTGGGAAGCCCATTCCAAAGCCAATCACCCTCTCTGTGAAGAATTTACTCCCCACATCCAGCCTATACCTCCCCCTGGCAAAACTTGAGACTGTGTCTCCTTGTTCTGTTGCTGGTTGCCTGGGAGAAGAGACCAATCCTACCTGTTAAACCCTCCCTTCGGGTAGTTGTAGACAGCAATGAGGTCTGTCCTGAGCCTCCTCTTCTCCAAGCTAAACAACCCCAGCTCCCTCAGCCTCTCCTCACAGGGCTGTGCTCCAGGCCCCTCACCAGCTTCACTGCCCTTCTCTGGACATGTTCCAGTACCTCAACATCTCTCTTGAACTAAGGAGCCCAGAACTGGATACAGTACTCAAGGCGTGGCCTGACCAGTGTTGAGTACAGGAATAGAATAATCTCCCTTGTCTTGCTGGCCACACTGTTCCTGATGCAGGCCAGGATGGCATTGGCTCTCCTGGCCACCTGGGCACACTGCTGGCTCGCAGAAGGAGGTGCTGGCCCCGAGAGGATTATAGGACTGCTGTCAGAGGGTGCAGGGAAGCAACCAGGAAGACTAAGGCCTCCTTGGAACTTGACCTTGCAAGAGAGGTCAAGGATAACAAAAAAGGCTTCTTCAAATACAGTGCAGGAAAAGCTAATGCTAGAAGCAATGTAGGCCCTTTGCTAAATGAGGTGGGTGCCTTGCTGACAGAGGACACAAAGGCTGCAGAGTGACTAAATGCATTCTTCACCTCCGTCTATATTGCTGGAGACTGTCCTCAGGAGCCCCAAATCTCTGAGGATCCAGAAGAAGACATGACAAAGGAGCCTTCCTGGTTGATGAGGACTGGGTTAAGGAACAGTTAAGTAATCTGCACATCCAAAACTCCATGGGTCCCAACAACATGCACCCGTGAGTGCTGAGGGAGCTGGCACAGGGCATTGCTAGAGTACTCCCCACCACCTTAGAATAGAATAGAATCAATCAGGTT
>WAAF01020830.1:26270-65336 GCA_013400475.1 Tricholaema leucomelas | reverse complement strand
CAGCTGAGTCTAGTCTGGATGATTTCATAAAGAGGGGGGGGAATGGGACAGGTAACATCCAAACCATCACAGACAGAAATGGCAAAGACTGTTTTTAAATACCCTTAGTCTGAAAGAGAAAGCACAGTTTGTCTCCTCTACTTCTTATGCAACGTCCTAGCACTAAAATATTACCATCAAATTCACACTTGCTTTATAAGAATCAAAATCTATTTTACAAAAAAACCTGCCCCATTTATTTTACCAAGAAACCCTACTCTGCCAGTCATTATGAATATCTAACCAAAAAAAGACACCTGTAGAAATTAAAGGAAACTGTTAACATGTTTTTCCTACCTTCTTGTCCTAGATAGTTATTTCTCTGTTTTCACAAGCCTGAAATGTGTCAGATTCCTTCTCAAACTTTGAGCTTAATTAAGGTTTATCAAGGGTTTGAAGACAGCAAGAACATGCACATACACAAGAACATAGAATGTCATAGAATCAACAAGGTTGGAAGAGACCTCTAAGATCATCCAGCCCAACATATCACCAATGCTTAACACCAACTAAGGATCCCTGCTGTTTTAGGAGAGGAAGGACATTTGTAAGGGCAGCTTTGGCAGTGGGATGACATATACATTAATGTCAGAAAAAGCAAAAAAAAGCAAAGTAAGATGTTTCCAGACCTTCACTTTTGCATCCGCGGGAAGCCAGCGGAGGCAGGAGGATCAGGGTACTGAGGAGAGGACTCGACACGAGCTAGCTGCAAGCACTACGCTTTATTGAGGCGATACAGCAGCTCATACGGTACTTGGAAGCGGCGTGCGCAGCTAACTTAGTTCCAGATTGGTACACGTGGAAAGTACAGATTGGTCCAGGGTTATGTGTGAAACACAGATAGGTTAACGTTACAATAACAACCCGTAGAGTCCGTCCCCTGCAGCTGGCAGGCTCTGCCATACAGCTGCATGTGGGGGGTGCCCCCCACTGCCTGGTATCCTGAGTCCGAGATGGACTCAAGGACACTTTGCAGCATGGGTTTGCTTATTGCTTACCAGCTCATGTCCTGTTAGCAAGAAAATTCTCCCCCACACTTTAAACCTGTTTTGCCTGTAAGGTGGCACCTGAAACTCTTGCCCTTCAGAAAAATCACTCATTCTATTTCACAGATCCTTTCAGTACATCAGTCTCTTAGATGCACACTTTTCCTTCCAATCTGAGTACTATTCTAAACATTTGAATAGTTCAGTGCCGAAAATGGAAGGCACTCAGAGGTGAAACACTAGAGAACACTTCAGCTTATAAGCATGCATTTATCTTCCCATAAAAGCTGCATAAAGCCTTGCTTTTCTCACCTCTATCACAGAATCATAGAATCATAGAATGGTTTAGGTTGGAAGGGACCTCAAGGATCATCCAGCTCCAACCCCCTGCCATAGGCAGGGACACCTCCCACTAGAGCAGGCTGCTCAAGGCCTCATTCAGCCTGGCCTTAAACGCCTCCAGGGAGGAAGCAGCCACAACCTCCCTGGGCAACCTGTGCCAGTGTCTCACCACCCTCACTGTAAAGAACTTCCTCCTAACATCCAGTCTAAATCTCCCCTCTGCCAGCTTAAACCCATTCCCCCTCATCCTAACATTACCAGACCTTGTCAATAGTCCCTCCCCAGCCTTCCTGTAGGCTCCCTTCAGATACTGGAAAGCCTATGTGGAGCTACTGCAGATTACGTAGTTACCATACTTTGTTGTAACTTGTCACTGTATCTCTGCTAGATATGACACTACAAATAGACCAAAACTTGCTTCACTAATTACAAGAGAATAGATTAGAATCAACCAGGTTGGGAGAGACCTCCAAGGTCATCCAGTCCAACCTAGCACCCAGCCCTATACAGTCAACTAGACAACAGCTCTAGGTGCCCCATCCAGTCTTTCCTTAAACACCTCCAGGGACAGCAACTCCACCACCTCCCTGGGCAGCCCATTCCAATGCCAATCACTCTCTGTGTGAAGAACTTCCTCCTAACATCCAGCCTATACTTCCCCTGGCACAACTTAAGACTGTGTCCCCTTGTTTGATTGCTAGTTGTCTGGCAGAAGAGACCTTTAGGCCCACTTTATATGTAACATAAATAAATGACAAACTTTTTTTTTCAAGAAGTTCTGCACACTCACGTTTTTTTCTACCCTATCATAGTTAGAAATATCACTGCAGATTCTGTCTTCCTTCTGAACTACTTCACAAAAATTATGGCAAATCTGCAAAAAAGATTTTCCCTGATTACTTCTGTTAAGAAGGAAATCACATAATGCATTCCTAACTTGTGTGCTGTTCTTTTCATCTTTCCATTGGTAAATTAAGATTCTGGTCACTGATTTCATCACCCATCAGACTACTTTACCATCTCTCACGAGTAAAAAATCAACTATGTCCGAAATCAGCATTCATGCCAACCTCCATTACAAAACTCTTAAACATCTATGAACTTCCCTTTAATGCAGAAAGCCAGTTTGTTTGTTTTTTTCAGTAACAGGTCTTGCTAAAGACTGCAAAGAATAAGGCAGCAGCCTTCACAGAGGAATGCACATTCCAGAGCACAGCAAGCAGCAAGAAGCAGCAGCTTCGCTCGCTTTGACCGGTCAGGTCTGTTAGTGGTTGTCATCCTCTTTGAAAGAGCTCAACCTGGAAGAAGGTCATATGCTCAGCACTAGCCAGGGTGGACAAGCTGAGCACCCATGGAAACATGCAGCCACCCAGGTGACAGGCTGCAGGGAGACTAAAAGCCTTTTCACTGGCAGTGAGTTGCAGCTATGACTACTGCTGTGCACACCATGAGCAGATGGATGATTTCTTCTGCCAGGTGGCAGACTTCCAAGACAAAGTTGAAAGTCTGAGGAGCATCAGGGAGGCTGAACAGTAGATAAATGGTGGAGACAGGCTCTATGCTCCTTGAAATCAAGATGGGAGCACCTGTCAGAAGGTACCCAGGATCAGAGGTCCCCTGCATCCTGCCCCTGTCAGGCCAAAGCCTAAATGAAAAGAGGCAAGGTTTGTGGTCAGAGCAGCAAGTACTTTCTTCTTGCCCACTTTGTCCCTACAGCTAACACTGAAAAGCATGTATGAAGCTCTGACTGAGAAAGATTAGCCAAATAAAGATGTGGACAACAGGCAGCCTACACCAAAGGTATGCTCACTGTCACAAAGGCCTACCTCCCACATCATAAAAATATCTACAAAGAGGGAAGTAAGCATTATAGTCAGAGGTGACTCGTTTCTGAGGGGAACAGATGGTCCAATTTGCCAGGCAGATGGTCCTCACAGGGAAGTAGGCTGTCTCACTGGAGCCTGGAACATCACTAGGACAGAGGCTTAAACTAGATTTGAAGGGAGAAGGGCATGTAAATGGCTTGTTAGTAAGGCCCCTGAGTCTAGTAGCCCTGCACTTGTGAGAGTGTACTAGCATTTCTGAGAATCAGGAGGCATACCACTGCTCAAGGGCAAAACCAATGCACTCAGCTTCCTCTACGGAATGCTCACAGACCAGTGCACACACCATGGGCACTAATCACGAGGAGATGGAAGATCTCTGTTTGGTCACATGGCCATAACCTCACTGCAGTTACTAAGACAACGGGGGACAGCTTCCATGACTGGAATGCTGTCACAGCTATGTACTTTTTAAGGAAGGACAGGCCAACAATGAAAGGTGGTGAAGCTGCTCTTTATGTGCAAGAGCAACTGGAATGCAATGAGCTCTACTCGGGGGGAGAAGAACATATTGAAAGCTTATGGGCCACAGCTGAATGAGGCAAGTGCCCTGGTGACAGAGGATGCAGAGATGACAGCACTTCTGAATGCCTTCTTTGCTTCAGACTTTATGGCTAAGACCAGGTCCCAGGAATCCCAGACCCCAGAAGTAAAAGAGAAAGTCTGGAGAATGAAGACTCACCAGTGGCCAGTGAGGACCACTCCAGCATCTGCACAAACTGAACATACACAAATCCAATGGCCCTGATGGGATATGTCCATGAGTGCTGAAGAAGCTGGCTGATCTTGTTGCTTTACTGCTCTACATAAATTTTAGACTGGTCATAGAGAATGGGAGATGTGTCTGCAGACTGCAGGAAAGCCAATGGCACTCCAGTCTTCAAAAAGGGCAAGAAGAAACACTAGGAGACCACATGTCAGTTAAATATCACCTTCATTGCTAGAAGGTGGCGAAGCAGCTCCTTCTGGAGGTCATCTCTAAGCAAGTGGAAGAAAAGATTAATAGTAGTTGTCAGCATGGATTCACAAAGGGGAAATGATGCAGCCCAATCTGATAGCCTTCTATGATGGTTTGATTAGCTGGGTAGATAGATGAGGAGGGGAGAGGAGTGGATGCTATGTTCCTTGACTTCAGCAAGGGTTTTGACACTGTCTCCCATAACTTCCTTTTTGGTAAACAAAGGAAGTGTAGGTTAGAGAGATAACAGTCAGATGGATTGAAAACAGGCTAAACAATAGAGCTCAGAGGGTTGTGACCAACATGACAGAGTCCACTTGTAGCTAGTGGTGTTCCCCCACAGTTCAGTACCAGCTCCAGTCATCCAACATAATGAACAACCTGAAGGGACAGAATGCACCCTCAGTGAGTTTGGTGATAATGCAAAACTGGGAGGAGTGGCTGACAGACCAGAACTCATCCAAGAAAATCTGGACACACTGGAGAGCTGGGAAAAGGGGAACCTAACAACAAGTGAAGTCTTGCACCTGGGCACCAAAAGAGCCATGTAGCAGTACAGATCAGGGTTGACCTGCTGGAAAGCAATCCCATGGACAGGGATCTTGGAGACTTGGTGGACAACAAGTTATCTGTGGGATAACAATGTGCCCTTGTGTCCAAGGTAGCCAATAGTATTCTGAAGTGCATTAAGCAAAGTGTGGTCAGCCCACTGAGGGAGGTTCTCCTGCCTCTCTGCTTTGCCCTAGTGAGACCATATCTTGAGTATTGTGTCCAGTTCTGAGGTCCACAGTTCAAGAGGGACAGGGAAATTTCTAGAGAGAGTCCAACAAATGGCTACAAGGGTGATTACAAGAACAGAACAACTCTCTTATGAGGAAAGGCTAAGAAACCTGGGGCTGTTTAGACTGGAGAAGACTGAGAGGGAAGGGACCAGTCTCTTTACAGTGGTGCCCTATGATAGGACATGTGACAGTGGAAACAAATTCAAACACAGAAAGTTCCACCTCAACATAAAGTTCTTTACTGTGAGGCTGATGGAGCACTGGAACAGGCTGCCAAGAAAACTTGTGGAATCTCCTTCTCTAGATGCGTTCAAAACCTGCCCGGATGCATTGCTGTGTGCAATCAATCACCTGTAGGTGATCCTTTTTTGGCAGAGGGACTTGATCTTCAGAGTTCCCTTCCAATCCCTATCATTCTATGACTCTGTGAAATGGTCAGCCATGACAGCAGGCCCTTTTCATGGATATTAATCATCAGTGAAGCTTTCTTAATCCTCATACTGTTGGAACTTAAAAGCACTCATCCTTCATAAAGAACACAGATGTATATAGCATGAATAACAGCATCAAAATATTCAACTTAACCCATGACATTCTCCTGTTCATGGTTCATTTTCCTTGCATAACATATCTATCTACCTCTATCTATCATGTACATACATAAGTTAGCTCAAAAATAAGTGTGGAAAATTTAATCACAAGGTTGGCTAAGAGCTGTTGTTTTATTATTATTATTACTTATTTCCTCTGACTTACTGAAAAAGACGAAATCCTTAATTCTGTTTTTCTTAGAATAGAACAGAATCAACCAGGTTGGAAGAGACCTCCAAGATCATCCAGTCCAACCTAGCACCCAGCCCTATCCAGTCACTCACTGCTAATACGCCATCTTTGAAGATTCCTCAGGTTTCTGAAAGCAAAACTGTCAAAAACTCTGATACTAATCTGACAAGAACACATCTATGCATTTTGTTCTTACACGTTATTCACAGAGGATAATGAAGGATGAGAAACATCCCACGTTTTATAAACGTGCTTTGTTTTAACTCATAAGGGTGAAGAATTAGTTTCCTTCCAGGCTTCTTCATGTAAGTGTAGCAATTTTTCACAGGTCAAAGGCTCCTGAAGTTCTTATATGAAGGAATCTTTTAACAACATAAAGTTGTAAACACTACAAACAAACCTGAGAGAGTTCATATGAAGCTTTTTGCAATATAAGTAATAAAAGACAAAAAAATGACAAAAGAGTAAACACTTAAACATTTTGAGAAAATAGACTAAAAAAATACTTAAATCCTTGGTACATTTTAATAAACAGTAAAGGATTTATGGAAAAGTATGAAAAACAATTAAGTAGGGCATTCAGTTTATAAGGACATCAACTGTCCTCCTTTAAATACATCTTTATCTTTTCTAGTAACAGTATTAAATAGGGCTGCTTGCCCTAAAAATCAAATATTTTTATGATTAACCAGCTAAAGAGATCAGAGCTATTAGTGTTTATAATGGCAATACATTAAGCAAAAAGTAAAATCTAAAAGAATCATAAATGTTAAGATAATTGACTATTTTATTCTTTAAAGACACAAGCACTTTTCAGCAGAGCAATACTTTAGAATCTGAGATTACTTGGCGTACTATAATCCTGACTACATCTCAACTGCCTCCAACAATTCTCCTGGAATTTTTACCCATGTATTTCTCTCCAAAAGCATTCAAAGTTTAGCCATAACAACTGATCTGACAGCTACTCAAACATGATACAGAAATGAAAGTGTACTACCTGCTATTTTTCACGGAATAAGGACTTGCTGATAATCTGAATAATATTTTAGAACAACGTTGTTCAGATGGAAACATTACCATTGCATTTCTGTGAATTTACTAAAATAAGGGATACACCAACTAATTGTTCTAGCAAGAACTACATTTGGGGGCCATTTAGTCTATCCTTATTGAAAGTAAATTTAAACTGTGCATTTCAACCGTGACTTTTCTATCTGTCCAATACACTCATGGTCTGCCATGTGCCAAAATGCACCTTATGAATTTGGCAGTGTTTACCTTAAGTAGGATTCCAGAACTCTATCCAGTCGTTTATAGAAGGGTCGTGATGTAAAGTATCCACTCCAGTAATGATGATCTCTGTCTGCATAGGTGAAGAAGTCTCCACTTAGAACAGGGAAAAATGAATTGCTGTGCTTTTCACCCAAATTGCTTTCTTTACGCAGAGCTTCAAAGTAATCTGATAAAGTTCCAAACTGGGCCTGGATGAAAATTAAAATGACTGTAACACTGTTCCATTTTCTTTATTTAGACATAAGAGGATGAATATGCTTAGTTCTATATACATTTTTTTAAATGCCAGTGGTCCAGCAAAATTATAGTAGAAATACTGCTCTAAAGAAACTTTCGAATTTCTTTATGCAGTCTTCAGAAAAGCTCTTCCAAAAGCATTTCAACTCGACTTCAAGTCAGTACAAAAACTACATGGACATGCTGGAGGAGACAGAGGGTCATAAAAATCATGAGATGGAATATCTCTCCAATAAGGACAAGCTGAAAGAGTTGAGGTTATTCACTGGAGAGACTGTGGCTCTAGGGAGGTCCTTATTGCAGCCTTTCGTACTTAAAGGAGGCTTATAAGAAAGATGGGAACAAATTTTTAGTAGGGTCTGTAGAAGCAGGAGATGGCTTAATGGTTTTAAACTGAAAGAGGGCAGATTCTGACCAGATTTAAAGAAAAAAAAAAAGGATTTGTGATGGTGGCAAAAGACTGGAACAGTCTGCTCGGAGAGTTTGTAGGTATCTCTCGTCCCTGGAAATACTCAAGGTCAGGTTAGGCAGGACCTTGAGCAATCCAACCTCGTTACATGTGTCCCTGCTCACTGCAGAGGAATTGGACTAAATTATCATCAGCAACAGTGCTCTCATGTGATATTCAAGAAAACACAAGGCTGTGAACCCCAATTCCTGATTCCCGTGCCAAAAAACAATGAAAAGGTATCTGAGTACAGGGAATGTCTACAGCACAAATATGCAGCTTGCACACTGGAATGTATGGACGTGCAAAATAACATTAACACGTGTAAAATAACATTAACAATAACATAACGAAAGATACAAAGCAGTATCTCACCAATTGTGTTAGTGTATTCACTCCTTTAGTAACTTGGTCAATCTCTTACATTTTATTGCATGCAAAAGCATCTGCCAGCAATGGTGCCTCTTAGGATTGTTTGGTTTGGGACATAAAACCCAGAGCACCCAAGCAAATTTCTAATGAGCAAGCAATTCTCGTAATTGCTTTAAATAACAAAACCTGTGAGCCTTAAGTAATAATGCTTGAAGGCTGTGAAAATAAATTAGTACTACAAAAACAATTAAACATAATAGCTGTTCTCTAACATCACCTAGTTTAGGTACTATTTATGGTTTTCAAGCAGCCACTATGAACAGCAAAGTTTTTACTTTGGAGGAAGAGCAGGTGGTAAAGGTAAAAAAATGTAATGTGCCAAGGCAAACCAAACTGCTGTTAAGTAATATATAAAGCTCCACAGAATCCCAAAATACTGAGAAACACTATTTTCACCACAAACCAGAGAAAGTACTTTATTTACCTTAACATGCCACTCAGGGTGGGAATTCATATAATCAAACAGCTTCTGATAATTCTGGTACTGCTGATCCCATTCTGAGCTCTCAACATAGCGAAAATCATCCCCTAGTGGCGCCAACACAACTTTAGTACGGAAAAGCTTTGACTTCTTTCTGTATTGATCTAAAATCATCCAAGCCCTTCAGAAAAACAAAAAAAACAAAAAAACAAAAAACAAACAACAAAACAAAACCACAGTTTAGAAAACAGATTCTGAGATAGAATAGAATCAACCAGGTTGGAAGAGACCTCCAAGATCATCCAGCACAACCTAGCACCCAGCCCTATCCAGTCAACCAGACCATGGCACTAAGTGCCTCATCCAGGCTTTTCTTGAGCACCTCCAGGGACGGTGACTCCACCACCTCCCTGGGCAGCCCATTCCAATGCCAATCTCTTTCTCTGCCAAAAACTTCCTCCTAACATCCAGCCTACACTTCCCCTGGCACACCTTGAGGCTGTGTCCCCTTGTTCTGTTGCTGGTTGTCTGGGAGAAGAGACCAACCCCCACCTGGCTACAACCCCCCTTCAGGTAGTTGCAGACAGCAATGACATATCAAGTTGTCCATTATGATGACCCTAAAAACAAGACATACAAACCCTTGTTACCTTATTTTGCAACAAAAAAAGCTGTATTCAAATCCCTCCTTTGGGACACCACACTCAACCTACTATTGTGAAAACACTATACTAATTACATAATTAAATCCTCCAAGAAACTGATCAATCTCCATCTCAAACAGGAGGGTCGTCTGCATCAATTTGCTTCTGTGCCAAAACTAACCTTCAGTTTAAATTATGCTTAACTGCTTTATATTTAGGTAACAATCCTAATCCTTGTCAGCTCTTATTTACAAAAAAAGCAAGCTATTCTTATCCACTCTGGTAATTCTCTTGGATATTTTGCTTCATGTAGACAAGTCCTTGGCAGGAAAACTGCCCAAAAGTTAATCTTCGAGGAACTCCAGCCTTGGGGGTAAAAAAACAGTATCAAGAGCATTTTTCACCTTTATTTGGGGAGGAAAAACAACTAATGTGGCTGGTTTTGCCCCTTCCTATGCCAAAGTACAAGGTGCAGCTGTGTGAGCACCTGTATGGGCTCAGACAGCTAAGATTAAAACTACACCAGATATAATTTTTCAACAGTATAATTCTTTTCTTAAGTTACTCCCTCGCAGAATGTGTGAAAATATGAACCTGTGTTGAATGTTTCCATCATGAATGGCTTCTGGTGGCACTCTCCATGGACAGCTTACTCTTCCTCCAGGAAGACGTTTGAAATCAAACTGGCAGCATATTTTCGGATCAGGACCACAAGTATGAGGAACATCATAGCTATAGAAAGGCATCATATGACAAAGGATATCTGTACTGGATCCCGAATCTGGAATTAAATACATAGATAGCACACTTATAAAATGAGGTTTCAGATTTGCCAAAACTAAATCATAGCCATATTTTTAATCCATGAAATGTATTAAAAACATCAGTTCAGGACTATTCCTTGCTTTAAACATCCATACCTGGCATCTGTCTTTCACAGACTCGACCAGGTTGGAAGAGACCTCCAAGATCATCCAGTCCAACTTAGCACCCATCCCTTTCCAATCAACTAGACCATGGCACTAACTGCCTCATCCAGTGCTTTTTTGAATACCTCCAGGGACAGTGACTCCATCACCACCCTGGGCAGCCCATTCCAATGCCAAATCACTCTCTGTGAAGAACCTCCTCCTTACACATAAAGAAGCTGAAATCATAGATACAATCAACACTGGAAAGTTACAATTAAGAACCAGCTGATCAGGAAAGATAGGAACAAACTGTTAGGGATTTCTTTTATCCATATAAATCTCTTTACTTCCAAAACTGCAGTGGTGAACAAAACAAATTGTTTATATTTTGAGTGTATTTAATCCCGAAAAAAATCCTCAAACTGAAAAAAAAAATCCAAACTCAAACCCCAAGCACACTCTGTCATTACATCATGAGGACAACATATGAGAATTCAGTTGCTTTTGCATGACTTCACTCTGACAGTACAATACTATTACTTGTAGATAGATTCTGTGTTAATACACAGTTTTAAATAGAATTCTATGCATTTCTGAGATTATATTTACAATATAGACTTTTTAATCTCCTTAATCCATTCCTGAAAGTTTAACCCACCAGAAGCAGAGACATTCACACATTTCGTCAAGCCTCAGATCTTCCCAAATACAACTGCAAAGAGAATCTGAACACTCTTAATTTCTCATAGAACTGAAGAGAATCTAAGATTCCTCACCTGTCAAAATCTATAAATGCTAATTACTTCCAGCACTAATCCCTAAATGAATATTAGGCTGAAAAAAAGCAGATGAATGCTGTAGATGTGCCACAGAACCTGGCTCCTACGTCCGTCAACAGTACATATGAAAATACTCCTCAAAACCTTAACAGCCTACATCTTTACAGCTCCTAACCAGAGCTTCTGTTTAAAAGCTTCTCTCAGAGTACTACCCACTCATTACTAAAAAGGTACTATTTTCATAGAACCATATAATCAACCTGGCTGGCACAGACCTCCAAGCTCATCCAATCCAACCTATTACCCAACCCTGTCCAATCAAACAGACCATAGAATCAATCAGGTTGGAAAAGACTTCCAAGATCATCCAGTCCAACCCTATCACNGAATTGAGGAGCCCAGAACTGGACACAGTACTCAAGGTGTGGCCTGACCAGTGCTGAGTATAGGGGACGAATAACCTCCCTTACCACATCTGCTTATTTTGCCAGATGATTATGCAGTGCTCTTTGATATGTGTCCTGTACTGAAGAGCCTTCGTTTGAACCCCAAACACTAGACCATTCATGTGATTTATGTGTGCAACTATTTAGAAAAAAGGCCTGTTAATTAAGTATTCTGCACACTGATTAGCATAGGCCAATGCTCAGAGAAGAACAAATGTTTCAAGTGTAAGTATATGCCACATTCTTTCAGTGGTAAATCTTCCTTGTGTCAAGCTTACTTGTGCAGCAGATCTCTTTCTCTGAATACCTGCCTTCCCACAGTTTCCAATTACAAACACAAAGGAACTAAAGCCCTAGAAAGTCACCACCACCATTGAACACTAAATAACCTGTATTGATAAAGGATGACATACTAGCTTGTTTTAAAATCAGGAAGTCCAAAAACCTCAACTATGTACATTTTCTATCAGGACTTTAACAAGCTGTACGAAGTACAAAGCAAAACAATACATTCATATAGAAAAGTAGAATCATTTACATACACAGTTTGCTATATACAGTTGCTACATTACAGAACAAAACCTTTGTATTCTATATTGCACACATGGCATCAAAAAAGTAACTTTATCCTAAAAATTAGATCTTCAGTGAGAATTTATTTGCAAATTAAAATGGTGAAATGTTTTTAACCTGTTTACTAACTAAAGACAATCTACAGATTTCAATTCTAAAAAAAACTACTGTAATCTGTCTCACCAGATGAGTGAAACTGCTTGCCTCAGTTTTTTCCTTAGTTAGAACAGAATAGAATCAAACAGGTTAGAAAAGACCTCCAAGATCATCCAGTACAACCTATCTCCCAGCCCTAGCCAGTCAACCAGACCATGGCACTAAGTGCCTGATCCAGGCTTTTCTTGAACACCCCCAGGGACGGTGACTCCACCACCTCCCTGGGCAGCCCATTCCAATGCCAATCCCAGAAACCTGAGTCCCCAGGAGGGGCTCCCAACCACCCCCTCACCTTCCCCCTACCCCTCTCAACCTTACCGCAGTCCTAAGGAAGAAAGGAGGCTCAGCCAGAGGGATTAAGAAGCAAAGGTGAAATCAGCCAAAGCAAATGGAGGGTGAGGTTAGAAAGCAAGATGGAGTTCAGCCAGCAGCCCGAGCTCCCCAGAAGGCAAAGAGCTGAGAACACAGCCCAGAGCCAAGTGCCCCAAGCGAAGTGCAGAGCAAAGTGACTTTATCTTTGTTTTGCTTTCCTTCTTTACACATCTCAGCAAGGCTGTGAGGGAAGTAGACCTCACCATTGTTTTCATTTCTCAGCCTACCATCTAATTCTTCTCACCAAAACATTCTAGCTAGCTTCAAACTAGCACACAAGTCTAGACTAACTTTGTGAACAATTTGTTGCCCAAAGTCCTCTCCATCATTTACCAGTTTAAATGAACAAGTAATTTCATATAAAGAAGAAACACATACCCCAGTTCTGTCTCCAAAAGAATTCTAGTGTCTTCTGCATTGCAAAGTGTTTTTTAACAGAGTAATGAATTCTCTGTATAAGCATATTGGAGAACCCTGCGCGTTTCAGAAGATAGGCTACTGTTGGTGAATGGCCAAAAGGATCAACCGCCCAACCAGACTTTGGTTTCACTCCTGTTTACAAAAAAAGTAAAACAAGAAGGAAAATTTTTCACTCAAAGAAAGCTATTCCAATATAATTCACAGACAGAGAAGCTTCAGAAAAAAGCTCAAGGAAGATAAATTAAAATATGTAACTGAGCATTAAGCTTCTTGCAGAACACACCCTGAAATTAAGAAGTTGGAATCAAATGGAAAACTAATTAAACAAAAAAAACCCAAACCAACCCTAACACCTTTGACAGAAGGCCTTCTAACTGCACAAACCCCCTGAGATTACTACTCTACATTGTTAGACTACTTGTTTTAAGACATTTTAACATGAAATCATAAAATGAAAAACAAGATGTACTTTAAGTACTTTACACATCTCAGAATTGGAAAGGAAAGCTGAAAGAAAATTGTCAGATGTAGACGGGCTGCTCTCGTAGCTTGCTGAATTTTCAATGGTGATTTAAATAGTCTTAACCTCTGGTGATTTCAGAACCAACTTCTCAATGATTTGGTTGAGAAATCATCAGAATTACACTGAGTCACACTATCCTCTCAGTGAAATTCATGCCATTGAATGAAGAAGCTAACTCTTGTTCAACTGATTCTTCAGTGTCGTTCCTTAGGCTTATCATTACTACCTTATCAAAAACATATCAAGGAATGCATTTTTATTAGGCCTTTCCTCCTAATCATGTCAAACCATGGTTATGGAAACCACAATCAAAGAAAAACACAGTGAAACTGCCTTTCAAAATAACCTTGCTTAACTGGGTGAAATAATATTATTATTGAAGTCATCATACAAGTATTTTCCATATAAAATGGCTTACCTCTACTTCTGGAACATTATCTTGTTATAGACCTAAACAGAAAGGAAAGGAAAGAAACCAAACCACCAAGAAACCAAACCACAACAACCTTCCAAAGCTCCCAAAATAGTTCAGGCAATGTTATTACAGTCAGCAATTTCTCAAATTTTCAAAAGCAAAGATGTTGGTCTGTTTCTGTATTTTTTGGTTTAATATGAACAGTATTATAATGGGTTTAGGTTCTATAAATATTCATATTTACTTTTTTTGAAAGCCTTACATACAGCTTTCAATACACAGACTCCCATAAGGATACTGAATACAAACACTGTGGAAGAGATCCAAACTCCTGAAAAGAATTTCTGAGTCATTGTAAGCCCTTTTTCATTCCTTTCAAAAAACAGAAATGACAACTGGAAACTGTGCTAACCAGAAAGCAGATGTACAATTCATCATGATCTAGTGTTATATTTTACTATATTGTAATAAACTAATATGCTACACACATCTTTAACTGATCAAGATAATCTTGAGGGCTGGAGGCCAAAATGGTAATGCTCAAGCCATTACACCCACTTGGGGAATAAGGTGGGCCAGTCAGAGCAATAACAGAAGTTCCTCAGGTGCCTGCTATGATGAGAATCAGAAAACCTTCCTCCTGCCTGAAGGTGAAAACTGTATGCTTGGCTCCCTGTCTGAATTCACACAACGTGGACAATAAACAGGAGGACATAGATGTCCATGTGCAGCTGAAGAACTTGATCCAATTACAATTGTAGAGACATGGTGGGATAGCTCACATGACTGGAATACTGCCATGGATGACATAAATGTCCATGTGCAGCTGAAGAACTTGATCCAATTGCAATTGTAGAGACATGGTGGGATAGCTCACCTGAGTAGAATACTGCTGTGGATAACAAATGCCCGCGTGCAGTTGAAAGACTTGATCCAATTGCAATCGTAGGGACATGGTGGGATAGTTCACATGACTGGAATACTGCTGTGGATGGCTGTGTATTTCTTAGGAAAGACAGGCCAAGAAGGTGAGGTGGTGGGACTGCTCTTTATGTGAGAGCAACTAGAATGTATTGCACTGTGTTCAGGACCAGGAGTGAGTTGAGAGTTTATAGGTAAGAATTAAGGGGCAGGCTAATACAGGAGACAGTTGTAGTCATCTATTACAGGCCACTTGATCAGGATAATGAAGCTAAGGACATCTTCTAAGGATAGCTGAAAGCAGCCTTATAATCACAGGCCCTGGCTCTAATGGGTGACCTTCAATTACCCTGACAGTAGAAGCTCTACACAGCCAGGAGGTTCTACAGTGCACTGACAACCTCTTGGCAGATGTGGTGGAGGATCCAACAAGAAGAGTACAGCTGGACCCTGTACTAATGAACAAGAAGGAACTAGCTGACCACTGTGAAAGCTAAGGGCAGCTTTGGCTGCAAGGGCTGTGAGATGGTGGAGTTCACTATCTTGTGCAGTTGGCCCAAAACAACAAGCAGGATCATGACCCTGCATTTTAGAAGGGCTGGCTTTGGCCTCTTCAAAGAAAGGGCTTGCAGCACTAGAAGAGAGAGGGGCGCCAATAGAGTTCGTTAATACTCAAGCAGCATTTCCTCCATCCTCAGGAACAGAGCATCCCAAAGAGTAAGAAATCAAGCAAGTGAGCCAGGACACCTGCTTTGAGTAGGGAGTGACTGAATAAACTCAAGTGGAAGAAGGAAGTTTATATGGAAGAAGGGGCTGACCACATGAGAGAAAGACAAAAACACTATCACAGGATGTAGAGATACAACAAAGAAAAAGCTAAGGCCTCCTTGGAATTAAACCTGGCAAGAGACATCAGGAATAACAGGAATGACTTCAAGTACACTGAGGGTAAAAATGATGGGAAGAAATGTGGGCCTGCTGCTGAATGAACTAGATGCTATGATGATGAAGCACAGAGGAGATGGGGTCACTGAATGCCTCCTTTGCCTCTGTCTTTCCTGCTAAGGCTTTGTGCTCAAGAGTCCCAGACCTCTGAGACCACAGACAAAGTCAGGTAAAAGGAAGACTCTACTTCAGCAGAGGAAAACTGGTTTAGAGATCAGTTAAGTAAACTGGACATCCACAAATCCATGGGGCCCATAGGATGCACCCATGAGTGCAGAGAAAGCCAGCAGAAGTCATTGGTAGGCCACTCTCCATCATCTTTGAAACCTTTCCTGGGTAACAGGAAAGGTGCTTGAGGATAGCCAGTGTGACTCCAGTCTTTGAAACAGGCAAGAAGGCGGACCCAGGAAACTACAGGCTGGTCAGCCTCATCTCCATCATAGGGAGGGTGATGGTACAGTTTGTTCTTTGGGCCATCTCAAAGCATGTCAAGGAAGATGGCGTCATCAGTAGTTGTCAGCATGGATTCACCAACAGGATGTCATGCTTGACCAATCCAATAGCCTTTTACAATGGCGTAACTGGATGGACAGTCTCAAGTTGTGCCAGGGGAGGTATAGCCTGGATGTTAAGAGGAAGTTCTTCACAGAGAGAGTGATTGGCATTGGAATGGGCTGCCCAGGGAGGTGGTGGAGTCATCGTCCCTGGAGGTGTTCAAGAAAAGACTGGATGAGACACTTAGTGCCATGGCCTACTTGATTGGATAGGGCTGGGTGATAGGTTGGGCTGGATGATCATGGAGGCCTCTTCCAGCCTGGCTGATTCTATGAGACGACAGTAGTAGACTTTACTTCAGCAAGGCTTTCAACACCACCTCCAACAGCATCCTTACAGCCAAACTTAACAAGTGTAGACTGAATGACTGGACAGTAGGATAAATTAACAACTGACTGAATGACAGCACACAGGGGGTTGTGATCAACAGTGTAGGGCCTAGTTGGAAACCTATGGCTACTGGTGTTCCACAAGGGTCAGCACTGGGTCCAGTCCTGTGCAACATCTTCAACTGTGAGAGGATAAAGTGTACCCACGCAAGTTTACTGAGGACACAAAACTAGAAGGAGTGGCTAATACACCAGAAGGCTGTGCTGCCATTCAGGGAGAACCACACAGGCTGGAGACAAATCTAGTCAAATTCAGCAAAGGCAGGTGTAGAGTCCTACATCTGGGGAAGAACACCACCATGTATCATTACAGGCAGGGGACTGAGCTGTTAGAGGCCAGCTCTGGGGAAAAAAACCTGGGAGTCCTGGTGCACAACAGTTTGACTGTGAGACAACAATGTATCCTCATGGCCATGAAGGGCAATGGCATCCTTGGATGCATTAAGAAGAGTATGACCAGCAGGTTGAGGGATGTTCTTTTCTCCTACTCTGCCCTGGTAAGACCTCATCTGGAATACTGCATCAATTTCTGGTCTTGACAGATCAAGAAGGACAAGGAACTACTGGAGAGAGTTCAGCAGAGAGCCACCAAGATGATGAGAGTACTTGGAACATCTGCCTTAGGAAGAAGGGCTGAGAGACTTGAGGCTGTTTAGTCTGAAGACTAGGAGACTGAGAAGTAATCTCATTAATACTTATTTCAGTAGTGGATACTGGACAGGATGAGGGGAGATAGACAGACACTGGAATACAAGAGGTTTCATGTAAACATAAGGAAAAAAAAAAATCTTCACTTTGAGGGTGGCAGCGGAGCACTGGGCACAAGCTGCCCAGAGGAGTTGTGGAGTCTCTATCTCTAGAGGCTTTCAAAACCCAGTCTGGAAAAGATCCTGAATTATTTATTCTCAGGTGATCCTGCTCTAGCAAGGAGGTCCTACTACATGATCTTCAGAGGTCCCTACCAACCCGTACCATTCTGTGACCATAATGTCAATTGTCTAAATACACCTCATCCAGGAACTTCTATCTGCAATAGTAACTGCAAAAACTAGACTCAGTACTTTAGCTTCCTTAATGTTTCAGGAAAGCAGAGTAAAGAGAAACTTTCAGGTAACTTTATAAGATTTTTTTTGTTGTTCAATCACATTTTCTAATTGACTTCCTATATTAACACAGTTAAAATTTACATCAAACTACATACCAAGGTTCCTTTCTAGCCACTGATGTCCTTCTATCAGTTGATCAATTACAGCAAAATAATGAGAAGACGCTTCATCAGGCATGACCCATCCTCCTGTTACTATTTCAAACTGTCCATCTTTTATTAACCTGAAAAACATGTGCAATTGTCTTTAGAATGCTGCTATAATACTTTTTTTTCTTTTTAATTAGAAAGGATATTTCCTGCACAGATCAGGAGAAATATATGCACCGCAGTATCAAATTGAGTGAGACACCTAGACACATTTCAAGCACTTCCCATTTTTGATCTATCATTCTTTTCATTGTTTTAGAGTTGAAAGAGCTTCAAAGTTTATTATACCTATAAAGGCTTCAGACCACTTCACTCATTAAAACACCTGCCTGAAAGCAGATCACAGGATGTTCCAGTCTGTCTGTTATGTCAGTGAACCTAACAATCATCTTTCCAGCATTAGGAGCGCTCCATAAATAACTAATTTGATTTCAGCACTTAATATTGTACATTAGCAAATAAATGTTTAAAGAATTCAAAGAAACACAATAAGCTTATAAAAAATTAGTCACATTATAGACAAGATCCATAAAAGTAATGAAAAGCATACATCAGAAATAATCTCCAGTGCAGCTTCTGTAACTCTTATGGCATTTTAAGCACTACCTGATTCCCTGAAAGAACATAGTTCCCTACTATCATTTACTGTTTGATGTTCCAGAAAACAATCACTATGCTATAATATTCATGCCTTGTACACACATTTTTAAATAGACAGGTTTCTATGCTATTCTCAAGACTCCCAGCATTACATAACCCTTGCAGCTATAAGGCTCTTACCAACTTAACACATACTACAACCCATGCATCTTGAAGCAGAGTATGAGGAGGTGGCAAAAAATCACTGATAAGATCTAAGATAGATCTAAGATATCTAAGATCATATCAGTGATCTGTTGGATCCTGACTTAAGGCAAAGGAAAAACCAACAAACAAAACCCCAAACCTCCAAAGTAGGTCCTTAATTCAAGTTTATTCAAGCAGCACGCTATCTCAATGTCTAAGCAAACTCTTTACTTTTGTGTTACACTTCAGCTTTTGATTTTTAAAAGAAATGTGACCAAAGGTGGCCATTTAAGCAGCAGCATATTTGTAAAAACAAACAAACAAACAGCACATTTAAAAGCAAAAGAACCTCACGTCATAACTGTTAAAACTGAAAAAAAAATACCATATACATATAGCTAACATGAAAAATCATTTTTACTCTACTGTCAGTATTTCAAATGTGATTTTTCAAATAAAGTTTGTAATCACAACTCCTTTGCAATTCATTCAATGACCTCTTCATGGACAAACAAAAATAATTAGTCAATTTTTTTTGGCAACTCAGTAATTTGGTTTAACTTCTATTAGCAGAGTTTTATTTTGCAACTGAAAAAAAAACCAAAACAAACAACAAAACCAAACCAACCAAGCCTAAGTAATCAGAATTTGAGTAGTCAATCATTCTAGCACTTCAGCACTGCAAAAAAGTGACATCTCAAGTTCAGAGCACAGCCAAATACAAATTCTCAGACAATGCCACAGGTTAAGGAATAATTCAGCGTTCAAACCTTTTAACAGCATCCTTTTTCTGGCTATCTATTCCATCCCACCATTTTGTAAAGTAAGAAATCTCAGACCATATAAACTTCCTTCTGTTGTCTTCCTGCAGTTTCACAACCATATTATTTAAGATATGCTGCGTCTGATCTCTGAAGTAATCGTCAAAAGTCTTTAACCAACCTAAGAAAAGAAAATATGAAATTTAAAGTTACTTGCAACAGTCTTAAAGATCTGTCTTTAATCTTAAAGATTCTGATTCCCTACAAAAAAACTTTTGAAGTATTTTCTTCACATGCTGTGGAGACATATAAGCACTAAACCCTCCAGCAATTTCTTTTTACCAAGTTTAGATGTTTCACTTTTCTGGATTTATGGAGTAGTAGATTTCCTGCTTTGATCAAAACAATACACAGATTAAAAAAAAAAACAAACAGATTTTTTATTTTTTTTTTTAATTTAAGCACAAATTAAGCAGCTGATAAGGAAAAATGCATGTACAAATTGATCTTCCTTGGTAATTCCCACAAGGTTTTCTCACCTCTCCCATCAGCAGAACTGTAACATCCTCTGACAGGTATCTTTCCAGCCTAAAGCAACACACTCTTCCAACACTCCTTAATCCCTCCTAATGTCTTTGCTCTTCTTTCACATCACAAAGGACCTCATCCTCCCACTTTAGGCAAAATAACTAGACCAAAATGCGTACAAAAGACATTTCACATGTATGGCTTAAGCAGAAAATGAGAGGTACTTATGGTACACCCCAGACCTTGAGGGTAAAGAAATAAAACAGAGGAGCAAATAAAACAGCAGTAAACTTTGCAGTACATGTTCAGACTCATTCATGAGTAAAGAGTTTGTTAGCAGTAACTGAGAACAGAAATACGTTACAGCTGCATCACTCACTAGAAAATATCAAGAATATATCAAGAAAGAGCCACGAAGATGATCAGAGGGCTGGAGCACCTCTGCTATGAGGACAGGCTGAGAGAGTTGGGGCTCTTCAGCCTGGAGAGGAGAAGGCTTCGAGGAGACCTTATAGTGGCCTTCCAGTATTTGAAGGGAGCCTACAGGAAAGCTGGGGAGGGACTATTTACTCGGTCTAGTAATGTTAGGACGAGGGGGAATGGGTTTAAGCTGGAAGAGGGGAGATTTAGACTGGATGTTAGGAGGAAGTTCTTTACAGTGAGGGTGGTAAGGCACTGGAACGGGTTGCCCAGGGAGGTTGTGGATGCTTCCTCCCTGGAGGTGTTTAAGGCCAGGCTGGATGAGGCCTTGGGCGAGCTGCTCTAGTGGGAGGTGTCCCTGCCTGTGGCAGGGGGTTGGAGCTGGATGATCCTTGAGGTCCCTTCCAACCTAAACCATTCTATGATTCTATGATTCTATGAAAAAAGCATGAGCTATCCAGTTTCCAATTCTATTCCTAAATCTCATCTTCCTGTAGAAAAGAAATTAGGTGTCCACCTAATTATTCCATGTATAGTGCATAGTCTTTACATAGTCTTTGTAATTTTTTTTTTACAGAACACTGCATACATTTGCTGTTTATAAAAAAGAAAACAGTGGTAGCTGTGATCTTCTTCTTCCCCTTAAAAAACAACATGAACATACCAGTCAGTGCACTTTCAATTTACAATATGCAAGTCTTGTAAGTTTTCAGATGTCATTCAACTAGCACTCTTCTGTCTCAGCTTTATCCCTGTTCTTACACTTTGGAGGGTCAGATAACATAAGGTTAAGAGGGACATTGAGATGCTTGAACGTGTCCAGAGAAGGGCAACGATGCTGGTGAGAGGCCTCGAGCACAGCCCTACGAGGAGAGGCTGAGGGAGCTGGGATTGTTTAGCCTGGAGAAGAGGAGGCTCAGGGGAGACCTCATTGCTGTCTACAACTACCTGAGGGGTGGCTGTAGCCAGGAGGAGGTTGCTCTCTTCTCTCAGGCGGCCAGCACCAGAACAAGAGGACACAGCCTCAAGCTATGCCAGGGGAAATTTAGGCTTGAGGTGAGGAGAAAGTTCTTCACTGAGAGAGTCATTGGCCACTGGAATGGGCTGCCCAGGGAGGTGGTGGAGTCGCCGTCCCTGGAGCTGTTCAAGGCAGGATTGGACGTGGCACTTGGTGCCATGGTCTAGCCTTGAGCTCTGTGGTAACAGCTTGGACTTGATGATCTATGAGGTCTCTTCCAACCTTGGTGATACTGTGATAACAATCTGAAATAATCTGTGTTAAAAACACATCAGGAAAACTAAGAATTCACCTAAAAACCACATGCATATTTGGTCAACAGAAAAAGAACACCACCAGCTTTTTAGGCTATAGAGATTTTCTTCTGAGACACTGAGATTATCTTAAATAATAAAAAGGGGTTAACCACAGTGCTGGTAGAGTTACCAGATGTCATAGATAAGGATGTCATCCAGAGGGATCTTGACAGGCTGGAGAAGTGGGCACAAGCCGACTTCATGAAGTTCAACAGGATCAAGTGCAAGGTCCCATATCTAGACGAGGCAATCCCAAGCACAAATACAGGCTGGATAGTGACTGACTGGAGAGCAGCCCTGAAGAGAAGGACTTGGAAGTGCTGGTGGATGAGAAGCTCAACAGGAGCCAACAGTGTGCTCCTGCAGCCCACAAAGCCAACCAGATCCTGGGCTGCATCAAGAGAAGCACGGCCAGCAGGTCAAGGGAAGTGATCCTCTTGCTCTGCACTGCTGAGACCCCACCTGGAGTGCTGCATCCAGTTCTGGAGCCCCTATTACAAGAGGGAACGTGTCCAGAGAAGGGCCATGAGGATGATCAGAGGGCTGGAGCAGCTCTGCTATGAGGACAGACCGAAAGAGTTGGGGCTATTCAGTCTGCAGAGGAAAAGGTTCCGAGATGACATTTTTGTTGCCTTTCAGTATCTTAAGGAGGCCTACAAGGAAGCTGGAGAGAGACTTTTTAGGATGTCAGGAAGTGATAGGACTTGGGGGAATGGAACAAAGCTAGAAATGGATTGATTCAGACTGGACATTAGGAAGAAGTTCTTCACCATGAATGCAGTGACCCTGGAATAAGCTGCCCAGGGAGGTGGTTGAAGTCTCATCCCTGGAGATGTTTAAGGCCAGGCTGGATGAGACTCTAGATAGCCTGATCTAGTGCGAGGTGTCCCTGCTCATGGCAAGGGAGTTGGAACTACATGATCCTTGTGGTCCCTTCCAATCCTGACTGATTCTATGAATTTAGTGCTAACAAGTAGTATTTAGACCTGCACACACACACACTTTCAGACATGTTTTACTTAGGTACAACCTGAAGGTGGGAAGTTGGAGGAGGGGAGCAAAACCTGGATTAGTTTCTTATACTTCCACTTAAGTGGTTTTTGTACTATGTCTACAACAAACAGATACATAAATAAAGTACTCTATCTGGTACACGTGTGTATTACAAAGCACACAGGTTTTCAATCTTAGATTATTTAAGTGAGAACATATTATCAAAATCAGAGCAGTAAATGCTAAAGATGAGAAAGGCTCTTCTCTCTTGAGTTCAGGTGCCTAATCCACTTCAGGCAGTCAAATGAAACTGCTGTTGATGCACGAGAGCCAACACAAGGGCTCTGCCAGTACAACAGGTTATAACACTGCTCATTAGTCTGCTCCAGAATGAAATGCTACCCTGTGGTGGAGGGCAAACAAGCCCAAACCCGTCCCAAGCCCCAAATCCTCTTGTTCCCTCTCCCTTTAGAGCTGGGGTTTTCAGTGGGAAAACAGACAAAGGCCAGGCACCTGGATGTCTATGTACACAGGGTCTTGCCCGGGCACGATTGGAGATGTCTCCCCCTGTTGTTAACAACAAGCATGTGCCTCACCTATGCCTTGCCTTATGCTTGTGCATTTACCATGTTTGGGCAAACTTGGTACTATAAGTTAAATTGCCTTGTTTTGGTCTAAGGTCATTGGCAAACATTGTGCTTCAGCAAATATTATACACTGGTTGTTTTGGTGAACAACTCTCCTTATTTACCCGGAAAGCACAAGAGTCCATCGCACCACAGCCCTTGCAGCAAAAGCTGCCCAACTTGCCACAGGCTCTACAAAAGAAAAGAAACCGCTCGTCTGAGCCCAAGCCGCCAACGAAGTCACTCGGTGAACCAGAAAACTGAACATTCTTCTGTAGCTTGAGATAAATCTTTGCTGAGTGAGTCACCCCAAAACAGATATGCTACCAAGGTGCTCAAAATCTTCATCTGCCAGTAACGAAAAGACAGTTGTGCCTGCCACTAATCGGAAGTGTGAAGGGGATCCATTTCCATACCCGATTTCCCAGTAATCGGGGGATGAAGGGAATTCTGAAGGGAGAAGCATGAAGACCTCAAATTTGTAGCTCTTAGTTGAATTTACATGTAAGCAGTTAACTCAGATTTAGCAACACAGAGTTGCTAGTGCACATAAGTCATCCCCCAAAATAGAACTCAGACCCTAATACCAGTCCCTTTCCTACGGCTTCTGTTTGAAGGCAGTTTCATTGCCTTTGAGCTACAGATTCTTGCTAGGATAACTGGTCACATGAAATGTTAAAGAAAAAGTAGCCCCAGATGAGAAAACAAAATGTACTGATAATGTAAGGCTTCTGCAGCTACTAAGAGTTGTATCTTTACTGAGTCCATTCCTCGGTAAATATTTCTTACATACATTGTTACACTATAGGTTGATTACTCCTTAAGCTTTTTTGCCAGAAGGTATTTTCTTTGCTCCATGCCTTTCCTCTGTGGAGATGGAAAAATGTAACCATTAGCTACATCACAGTATCACACAGTATCATAGTATCACCAAGGTTGGAAGAGACCTCACAGATCATCAAGTCCAACCCTTCACCACAGAGCTCAAGGCTAGACCATGGCACCAAGTGCCACGTCCAATCCTGCCTTGAACAGCTCCAGGGACGGCGACTCCACCACCTCCCTGGGCAGCCCATTCCAGTAGCCAATGACTCTCTCAGGGAAGACCTTTCTCCTCACCTCAAGCCTAAATTTCCCCTGGCACAGCTTGAGGCTGTGTCCTCTTGTTCTGGTGCTGGCCGCCTGAGAGAAGAGAGCAACCTCCTCCTGGCTACAACCACCCCTCAGGTAGTTGTAGACAGCAATAAGGTCTGCCCTGAGCCTCCTCTTCTCCAGGCTAAACAATCCCAGCTCCCTCAGCCTCTCCTCGTAGGGCTGTGCTCGAGGCCTCTCCCCAGCCTCGTTGCCCTTCTCTGGACACGTTCAAGCATCTCAATGTCCCTCTTAAACTGGGGGGCCCAGAACTGGACACAGTACTCGAGGTGTGGTCTAACCAGTGCAGAGTACAGGGGCAGAATGACCTCCCTGCTCCTGCTGGCCACACCATTCCTGATGCAGGCCAGGATGCCACTGGCTCTCTTGGCCACCTGGGCACACTGCAGGCTCATGTTCAGGCGGGTATCAATCAGCACCCCCAGATCCCTCTCTGTCTGGCTGCTATTTCAGATCATCTGTCAAAGATTAATTTTGCTTCTTTCAAATGCTTATTAATATGCAATTTGGTACTGCAGGCATTTCCACAGGCAGGTCCTTACCAAGTGCAGTGTTGAGTCAGGCAATTTCTATGACAACTGTCTTTGTCAAAAGAAAAAAATAACAACCAGCCTCACATAATCATCTGTATTAATGGAACAGTTTGTCTACCAGACTTGTATTTCAGCTGAACTGCTTTACATCAAGTAAGAGGCCTTACTTCTTCAGGTTGTACGCATGAGGAGATGCAGATTGCTTTAGTTGCTGATGACAAAAGGACAGACAAAATGTCATAATGTACTGGCTGCATAAACAGTACAGGTAATAATGAGAAACTCTTCAGGAACCAAAATTAGACAGCATTAGGAAAGCATACCACCAAAGGTGAATGGTAACATTGTTAAGTTTCAGACAAGTCTTATCCCATGGATATAATCTATGCAGGAAGAAAGTTGCATAAAAAGGAGACAAGACTGCTTTTATAACCTCACACAATTCTTCAAACCTCATTATTGAAGGGACAGCCACACAGAGCACTTCTTTCAGAGTGCTGGAATAACCACCTCACTATAGATTTAATGAGTGACTCTCTCCAAAACAGGTACCTGAATCCTAGCAAAAATCTATCTCTGAAGCTGCATTTCATTACAGCCCACACATCCTTACGTTTGGAACAGGGCCAGAGCGCCGCAGGAAGAGCGAACCAGAATCACGTTATACTTCACTGAGCAGACCTCTCAAGCACACCAACAGACATCATTCAGATACATAATTAAGGAACAGACTAGTATCACAAACACACTTACTGGGTAATTATAAGATTGCTTTTGGCAAAGAGGAAATTCCATTAACAGTAACAGAAAAAGGTGAACAGGAAAAGGTGCTGCTGAGGATACCTCTGGTGGGAGAGTAGCATCTATTCTTTGTCTGTCTGGTAATTCTGGTGATTTAAATGTTTTTGAGACAGTGGAAGGCTCTTGGTTGTGATTTTTTGTTTTTATGGGATGTCTTCAGATTTGCTTGGTTTTTGGTGTTTTGGTTTTGGTTTTTTTTTTTCCACTAGTGTGGTTGGGTTTTATTTGGGATTTCTGGGTTTGGTTTGTTGTTGTTTAGCTTGTGGTTTGTTGGTTTGTCTGGGGACTTTGCTTGGGGGCTTTGGAGTTTACAGTTTTTGCTTATTTGCTTTTTTGGTGGTGATAGTTATTTTGGTTTTTTTGGGTTGTTGGTTTTTTTTCCCTGTTTGGTTGAGGTTTTTATAGACAGAGCAAGAACTTAAATCTGACAGAAGCATGTAATACACAGGGAAGGTCTCTGGATCTAGAGAAAACCCTTGTTGTCATCTGACCTTCCAAAGGTATAAAATTTCAGATGTCCTGGCAAACACTTAGTGAAGCTCAAGGCACTCATTGCTGGGAAAGCCTAGTGATTTGCCACCCCAATTTGGAAGCTACTAAGAGATGTGTCTGCCCTCCTTACAATTACACTATTTTGGGGACTCTTAACATACAAGAAATTCACAGTTATTCAGTCTGCCAGCCCCGAAAGACAGATAGTCTGGAGGCTTTGATCAAGCCTTCTGCAGCATAATCTGGTATTCATTGCCTTTGCTGGTCTGTTGAGTCAACAGCAGCCTCAAGACTGCATGTCTAGCTTAGCTGAGATGATACTATCTACTAAAATAGTGATGTGAGAAAGAAGTCCAGTAACTTCAGTACTCAAACTGGAATATGAGTGCTCAGTGAGCCATTTTTAGTGAGCAGAACTGTTGCTGCAGGATGAACCACACACTACATAAAGGCATGCAAAGGCAATGTTTGTCAGACAAAAGATGTTGGTTGTGATCATCTACCACCAGTGATTATAGGAAGAATGATGAGAATATAGTTGTAAAGAAGAAAGTAGAAGGCTAGAGTTTAGAAAGGTAAAGTTGACTTTAAAAGGGTCACTCCAGAATGGCAACAGAAACTAGTTAATTCTTCATGAAGTCTGGATGAGACACACCAGGCACCACACAGGTGGATACTTGAACAATATAATTCACTGTATGTTCTACAATCATCTCAAAATAAAGTGACAACTCCATTTTATTGTATGGTTAACATCCACTTGAGCGTAAGAAGTGAAATTACATAAGCATACCTAGGTTTTGCTTTAGATCCAGACTTTATAATATCCCACTGTAGGTTTGAAGCTGGGGTGTGCACAAAACAGTAAAGAAAGTGTTACAAAGACCTCATATTTGCTATTGTCACATCTTCCAGAAAGCACATGTCTCTAGCACAGGCTGAGTTAATTATCTGCTACAGTTAAACTCAAAATAACAACAGATCATACTTAAACTGACAGCAGGATAAACCCAGAAAATCTGTAATACCTTCCAATATCAACACTGAAGTTCTAATCCACTTAATAAGTCCCTGTACAACTTCTATCTGAACAGTTGACACTTGAAGTCGAGGGCACTTGAACTGTACATCTGCTTAACTGTCTTGATAGACATAAATCTACCATTTTAAGAAGTGTACTTAAAAAAAATAATTCAAATTTTAACAGAAATGGCAACATATATTTTAATTCAAAAGCCTCCAGATACCAAAATCAATAAAATTAAATATTTACCTGGGTCATTGTGTGAATGAGGTACAACAAACACTTGTAGTGGTTCCTTGTCCCACTCATTTTCATTGTATGTAATATCAAATCCTTGCTTCCACACACCACCATCTGGGTTATCAAAAGGAAGAATGTCATAGACATCCAACATCTAGAAGAGTAAAAATGAAGATTACATGAAGGCACAAGAACAGTTCTGCTATTAAAAGCCAAAGCTGCTTTCACCAAAAATGAATCAGCTTGCTCATTTCACAGGGAGAGATGAAGTGTCAAATGACTGTAACACTGAAAAATGAGAGCAAGTTTCCAGTCACTCTAGGACACCAAGAGACACAGCTGGCAGGAAGTGAAGCAGTTGGCAAGCCCTGTTCTGAAGAAACTGAAATTGATTAAAGGGAAGGAATAAGAGATTTAAGTCACAAAAATTATTGCAGCTTACAATGGCATTGAGGACTGTTACACAGAATAGCAAAAAAACACTAAACTGGGAAATAACAGACGATGAGGATGCCAAACTAAACAACCAGTAAGAAGGGATGACAACATGAGAGAGACCAGGGCAGAACTCAGACTTAAAGGGAACCAAAAGAAACTATCATGAGAAAATGTTTAGAACTGTTACAACTGCTACAACAAAGGCTCTTATTTACAGTTGTCCAGTACTCTCATTACACAAGAGAGGACATAGATCACTTCTCAATGCAAGACTTTCATTGGGATTATAGTTCCAAAAACTTAAACTTTGGTTGAGTTGCAACTCCATGTTAAAATATTTGCACACCTGACAGACTTTGTTCAAAAAAACATTTCCATTCCGTAAAAACAACCTACTACATGAACACTGCAAGTGTTAAAGTTTTCAATATATAAAGCTGGTTCCTGTCCCGCTAGGAAACTTTAGAAAAATACACTCATCTGAAACAAACATCTGACTGAAGTTAAGGCCTTGTGATGCCTTGGCTGGCTACCAAACTCTCGCACCCAGCTGCTCACTCTCTTCTCTAAATGACAAGGGGAGAAACAAATGAAGAGCTCAGGGGTAAAGAAAGATACAGGGAGATCTCTTACCAGCTATCATCACAGAGAAAACAGACCCAACTTGGAGAACATTACATTAATTTATTGCCAATTAAAATAGAATTGGATAGTGAAAAACAAAGACAAAACTGAAACACTTTCTCCTTACATCTCTTCTAGTACAGTTCAACTTCACATCTTCACTCTCAACTCCTCAATACCCCTAACCCATGTAGTGCGGGGCCATAGAGTTTGCAGTCGGGTCCATAATGGTTTCCCTCCATCACTTCCTTCTCCTCATACTTCTTCCCTTCTCCAGCATGGGGTTTCTTCCACAAGCTGCAGTCCTTCATGAACTGCTTCAGCATGGATCTTCTCCACTAGCTACAATCCTTCAGGAATTCCCCCACTGCAGATGCTCCATGGGCCACAGTTCCCTCTGAAAGTATCCTGTGGACTAAAGGTCCTCTGCAGACTGCAAGGAAATAACACTCTCTCTCCACAGTGGTTTCCACAACCTTCTCCAGTGTCTGAAGCACATTCTCCCCTTCCTTCTTCAGAGACCTTGGTGTCACGGGGTTGCTTCCACAATCATTTTGTTGTTGGTGATGTTCCTTATACCTCACTGCCATACAGCTGCTCCTCCTTTTCTAAAGTACATTCTCTCAGAATTGCCATCACCCTCGCTGATAAAGGGTTCAGCTGCATTCTACAGCAGGTCTGGTTTGGACCTAGATATATCCTCACATATACCACCCTTGGTGCTTACTGCTGTCAACACCTCAACACCTGCATCAAGTATATTCCACCATCATCTCTGGGAAACACTTACTAAGAGAGCAGTTAATAAAATACACATTCATCACACACTCTTTGCAAGCTTCACTTTAGTTTACGAAAAAAAAAAAGCCCCAGATCAATATCAAAATGATGTTAGCACTGAAAAAGTGGAAATTTTACACAGATTATAAAATCCAACTCCTTGTCCTTTCATCTCAAAACAGTGAAAGATTCCACAGTTATTTCACTCTGGCAACATCCAGTCCACTCACAATTTCTGTCCTTATCTCTCATTTCTTAAGATCCAGGCTGAGTGCCAAAAAGGACTGCAGTGAGATGATGTTAGCTGGGCTGGCATCTGGCCACCAGCCAGGGCTAATTCACCACAGACTTTTAGCTTAAGATACAAAAAGATGTAACATTATACAAACCACTGCAATTCCAGAACTAACAGAACCAGAGTTTGGCCAACAACGGCCATACACTAGATACTACTATATACTAGATACAGCAGGTATGAGTATCCTCTAGTCATGTCACTGCTCCACTGGGATTGTTTCCACCTTCAGACAATGCTGCGTAATGGAAAATACAGCCCTGATACTTACTATTTTGTATGTCCAGCTTGAAGGGACCAAATTAGAGTCACACTGAAGTTTGCCTAACACCACATTTTCTTGCTTTTCTAAAATTTCATTTGGGACCCTAAGATCAGAGCATAAAAGGCAAGATCACATCACTAGACTTCAGGAGAGCAGACTTTGGCCTTTTTGCTTGGGAGAATCCAAGAGGGTAAGGCCCTGGCAGAAAAAGAGACCCAAGAAAGCTAGTTAATACCCAAAGATCACCTCATCCTGGCTCAAAAGCATTACATCTCAACAAGCAGGAAGGCAAAAATACCAGGAGGCCAGCATGGATGAAGGAACTGACAAAACTCAAAACAGAAAAAGAAAGCCTAGAGTACAGAAGTAGAGAAAGGTAATGTGGGAAGAATACAGAAAACATTGTCTAAGTATCCAGCAATGAAGTTCAGAAAGCTAAAGCCCAAATGGAAACGAATCCTGACAGCAATATCGAAGGCAGAAACAAGGGCTTCTGTAAGCAGACAGGGACCAATGGAAGGCTGAGCTTGCTGCTGAATGAGACAGGGGGCCTGACAACACAGCACAGGGAAAAAATGCTGGGGTACAGAGTATCTTCTTTGCCTTGCTCTTTACTAGCAAGACTGAACTTAATGAAAGCCAGGTCCCACAAGCCAGAGAAAACTACAGAACAAGGAAGATGTGCCCTTAGTGGGAAAGGGAATATTAAATAAACCAGACATACATGAGCTCATGGGCTGCAGTCAGATGCACCCACAAGCACTGAAGGAGCTGTTTGGTGTCACTGCAAGGTCATTCTCAAGAACCTTTGAATGATCATGATGATTACAAGAAACGCCCAAGGACTGAAGGAAAGTAACATAAACCCTATCTTCAAGAACAACAAGAAGGACGACCCAGGAAACTGTCAGCCTCACCTTAACCCCTGGGAAAGTGATGGAGCAGTTAATCCTGGAAACAGACACATAAAGGTCAAGAAATTAAACAGGAGTAGTTGGCATGGATTCACTAAAGACAAGTCATGCTTGACTAACTTAGAAAAATTCCGCCATGAATAGAATAGAATCAACCAGGTTGGAAGATCATCCAGTCCAACCAAGATCATCCAAGATCATCCAGTCCAACCTAGCACCCAGCCCTATCCAGTCAACCAGACCATGGCACTAAGTGCCTCATCCAGGCTTTTCCTGAACACCTCCAGGGACGGTGGCTCCACCACCTCCCTGGGCAGCCCATTCCAATGCCAATCACTCTCTCTGCCAACAACTTCCTCCTAACATCCAGCCTAGACCTTCCCCGGCACAACTTGAGGCTGTGTCCCCTTGTTCTGTTGCTGGTTGTCTGAGAAAAGAGACCAACCTACACCTACACCTGTCTACAACCTCCCTTCAGGTAGTTGTAGACAGCAATGAGGTAGATGAGAGGACTCAATTCTCAGTTTGTGCAAGGCTTTCAACACTGCCTCCTGCACCATCCTCTTGGGGAAGCTGCTAGTGTATAGGATGGGCTAAGTCCACAGTGAGATGGACCAAATACCAGCTGAACAGTCAGCCCCGGGGGTGGCAAACATCTATTAGAGGGCAGTAACGAGTAGTATACACTAGGGTCATTACTGGGTCCAACTATGTTTAATATCTTCATTAATGATTTGAATGTTGAGGCAGAGTGCACGTTCAGTAAATCTGTAGATGACACCACACTGGGATGAGTAACTGATACACCAGAGGGACATTCCTATCCAAAGAGATCAACAGGGGAAATGGGCTGACAGGAACCTCATGAAGTTCAGCAAGCAGAGGTGCAAAGTTCTGAAACCTGCAAAGGAACAACCCCAAGCACCATTAAGTGTTGCAGGTAGCTCAGCTGGAAAAGAGCTTTCCAGAAAAATGACCTGGGAGTCTCAGTCAAAGCCAAACTGAACATGAGACAGCAATGATATCACAGGCTGCATAAGGAGTGTTGCCAGCAGGTCGAGGGAGGTGATTTTTGCCCTCTATTTAGCTGTGGAAGGCCACATCTGGAGTATAATTGTATGTTCCTTGGTACAAGACAGACATGGACACACTGGCAACAGCACAGCAAAGGGGCAGTTAATTAAGGAATTGGAGCAGGTCTCCTATGAGAAAAGGCTGAGATGGAATTTTTTATCTTAGAGAAGGTTTGAAGAGATCTTATCAATGTGTAAAAGTAAGAAGGAAGAATGCAGAGAAAGAGAACTCAGATTCTTTCCAGTGGTACCCAGTTAGACACAAGGCAATAGGCACAAATTAAGCAGAAGATTCCTCCTGAACATAAGGAAATACATTTTCAATGTGAACATCCTCTGACCATGTGTTACTCAGTGGATGTAGAGGCTCTATCTATGGAGATACCCAAAGGCCATGTCGATGGAGTCCTGGGCAATCTAGATGACTCTGCTTGAGCAATGAGTTGGACCAGATGACCTCTAGAGCTCCCCTCTCAACCACAGCATTTGAACTGTAGAATGACTGAATGGTTAACTGGAAGCAGTTAGAAACAACCAAGAGAAAAAAATAGAACTCAAAAGCTTCCACTGGAATAATCTGAAGCCAGATGAGGCTAAAATCACCGCACTTATGCCAAGACATCCAGAAGACAGATATGAACTCATTTTTATCTTTCCTATTACACCATCCTCAGTATGATTTGTGCACAGAATTAATTGCATATTACATTTTCACTTGACAAGATCACATGACTATAACTGAAGAATAAAGTTCCAAGCAGCTAATCAGAAAGAAACAAAGTTAGATGTGAGTATTTCTCAAGCATAATCTGATTTTATTTCTAAGTATAAAAATACTAATACAGGAAGCAAGGACTCTGTATAAACAGTAGGCATATAAAAGCTCAGAAAGGATGCTGCCTGTTTTCTGAAGTACTCGTAATGTAAACAGACATATTACAAGTTCTTTGATTTAGAAGGGACATCGAGATGCTTGAGTGTATCCAGAGAAGGGTGATGAGGCTGGTGAGAGGCCTCGAGCACAGCCCTACGAGGAGAGGCTGAGGGAGCTGGGATTGTTTAGCCTGGAGAAGAGGAGGCTCAGGGGTGACCTTATTGCTGTCTACAACTACCTGAGGGGTGGTTGTAGCCAGGAGGAGGTTGCTCTCTTCTCTCAGGTGGCCAGCAACAGAACGAGAGAGCACAGCCTCAGGCTGCGCCAGGGGAAGTTTAGGCTCGAGGTGAGGAGAAAGTTCTTCAGTGAGAGAGTCATTGGACACTGGAATGGGCTGCCCAGGGAGGTGGTGGAGTCGCCGTCCCTGGAGCTGTTCAAGGCAAGGTTGGACGTGGTACTTGGTGCCATGGTCTAGCCTTGAGCTCTGTGGTAACAGCTTGGACTTGATGATCTGTGAGGTCTCTTCCAACCTTGGTGATACTGTGAGACTGTGATACTGTGATTAAAACCTCTGAAAATGCAATTTGTCTTTTATTCTGTTTGAATAGAGAAAGAATAAGCCCAAACTGATGAAGTAATGCAAGTAGTGTTCTCCTCAATCTCTCTAGTAACAGGATGAGCTATCAAAGGAAGGAAAAAAAAAACTCCATGGGATTAACACATAGCTGACAGGTTGGAGCCACCAACAGAACTTTGGGGGTTTTGGCCATGGGGAGTTTTTCTTGGCACCAGGTTTAGTGGTGACAGATGGAGTTCATCTCTCCCATAAGGGAAAAAGAATCCTTGCACGTGAGTTGGCTGGACTCATTTGTAGGGCTTTAAACTACTCATAAAGGGGGATGGGGACATAGCTGGCTTTGCCACCAAGTAGCTCAACACTCGTGGAGCAGTGTGTTGGCATCTTAGATAAACAGAGGGTATACTTCTCTTCAAGGCTGAAAACCATGTACTCAACTCCACTGCTGAAATGTTTATACACCAAAGAATGCAGCATGGGCAACTAACAGGAGAAGCTGGAGGCCACTGTGATACAAGGAAACAATGATGTGGCAGCCATCATGGAAATCTGGTGGGATGACTCCCACAGCTGGAGTGCTGCAATTAATGGGTACCAACTTTTCAGAAGGAACAAGGGAAGGAAGAAGAGGTGACAGAGTGACCCTCTATGTTAGGGACACATGTGAAACCATGCAAAGTAATGAAGGTAATGATAGAGTTGAGTCCTTATGGGTAAGAATGAGGAGTAAGGCCAGTAAGCGAAGTATTGTGGTAGGAATCTGTTCTAGACCACCCAACCAGGATGAAGAGGTAGATGAATTTTTTTCCTAAGCAGTTGTTTCACAATCCTAAGAGATGTTTCACAATCACTCCCCCTTATTCTCATGGGAGACTTCAACTTCTCTGGTATCTGCTGAAAATACAATACAGCAGAGAAAGAACAGAGCCAGAGATCCCTGGAGTGTGTGGAGGACAACTTCCTCACATGACTGCTGAGGAAGCTAACTAGAGAAGGTGCCCTCCTGGACCTGCTTCTTGTGAAGAGGGAAGAACTTGTGAGGGAAGTAAAGGCTGGTAACCATCTGGGGCTCAGCAATCATGAGATGATTGAGTTGTCTATCCTTGGGGAAACAAGGAGAGGAGTCAGTAACACTGTCACCTTGAACTTCCCAAGGGCAAACTTTGGCCTGTTCAGGAGACAGACTGGCAAAGTCCCTTGGGAGGCCACCTTGAAGGATACAGGAGTCCAGGAAGGCTGGACAAGAGGGAAGTCTCACAGGCAGCGGAGCAGGCTGTTCCTGTGTGCCATAAAACAAGTCAGCAGGGAAGGCATCCAGCCTGGCTGAATAGAGACCTTTGGCTGGACCTCAAGAACAAATGGAGAGTCCATGGCCTTTGGAAGAGGGGACAGACCTCTCATAAGGATGATAAAACTGTAGTGAAGCTATGCAGGGAGAAAATTAGGAGAGCCAAAGCACAGCTAGAGCTTTTTATTAGATGCAGAGGGAAATATAGTGGCTAAGGATGAGGAAAAGGCTAAGGTGCTTAATGCCTACTTTGCCTCAAGTCTTTAGCACTGGAACCTGCAGTTCGGATGCCCAAACTCATTACCTAGGAGTCAGGAAGGGAAAGCAGAATGAGGTCAGCACAACAAATGAGAAGGTGGTCAGCTATGCTATTTAGACCCACACAAATCTATGGGGCTGTATGGGCTGCACCCAAGGGTGCTGAAGGAGCTGGCAGATGTGCTTGCCAGGCTGATCACCATTATTTACCTGAAGTCCTGGTAACTGGGGAGGTCCCAATGGACTGGAGGGTAGCAAATGTGACACCTACATACAAGAAAGAAGTAAACTACAGACTGTCAGTCTGACTTCAATACCAGGGAAGGCCACGGAGCAGGGCATCTGGATGGCTATTACAGGCCATATAGAGAACAACTAGGGGATCAGGCCCAATCAGTATGGGTTCATGCAGGGCAGGACCTGCATGACAACCCTGATTTCTTTTTATGACAAGAGGACTTGTCTATTTGATGAGGGAAAGGCTGTGGCTATTGTCTACCTAGACTTCCAAAAAGCCTTTGAAGCTGTTCTCCCCAGAATTCTCAGGGACAAACTGGCTGTTTATGGCTTGGACAAGCACAGCTCTGCTGGATAAAGCACTGCCTGAAAAAATGGGCACAAAGGGTGGTGGTCAATGGACAAGTAGTGTCCCCCAGGGCTCAGTGTTGAGAACACTTCTGTTTAACATCTTTATTGATGACCTTGATGAAGATAGAGTGTGTCATCAGTAAATTCACAGATGACACCAAGTTAGGTAGCACTTGATCATCATGGGGGTAGGGAGGCTCTCCAGAGGGACCTGGACAGGTTGGATTGATGGGCAAACTTTAATGGGATGAGACTCACAAGACCAATGCCAGGTCCTGCACTTGAGCCACAACCACTCCAAGCAGTGCTACAGGCTTGGGACATTGGCTGGAAAGCTGTCTGGCATAAAGGGACTTGAGGATTGTAATAGACAAACAACTCAATAGGAGCAAGCAGTGTGCCCAGGTGGCAAAGAAAGCCAATGGCATCCTGGCTTCTGTTACAGATGTTGTGTCCAGCAAGAGCAGGGAGGTGACTGTCCCCTTGTACTCTGCCCTGGTGAGGCCACACCTCAAACAGTGTGTTCAGGTTTGAGCACCTCAACGCAAGAAGGATGTGGAGGTACTGGAGGAAGTGCGGAGGAGGGCAATGAAGCTGGGGAAAGGCCTGGAGAATATATCTAATGAAGAGCTGGGACTGTTCAGTTTGAAAAAGACAAAGCTAAGAGGAGACCTCATCACTGTACAGTTACTTGAAAGGATGCTGTGGGGAGGTAGTGCTGGTCTTCTCATAGGTAATTAGTGATAGAACAAGAAGAATGGCCTCAAGCCATGACTGGGTAGGTTAAGACTGGACATCAGGAATTTTTTTTTTCTCAGAAAGAGTGATCAGGCATTGGAAGGGGCTGAATATGGGGACAGGGTTGAGTCACCAACCCTGGATGTTTTTAAAAGTCATTTGGTTGTGGTGCTTAGGAAAACAGTTTAGGGTGAACTTTGTAGAGTGGGGATATTGGATGGACTTGCTGATCCTGAGGTTTTCCAACCATAACTTTTTCTTTGATCCTGTGAAGTCTCAATTTAACATGACATTTACCACAGTGAACAAACAACTATTGCACAGAGGAAATAAAAGCAGTTAAGCGTCTCTTCAGGTCACTCTTTCAAGGAGTGATTCATGATTCATTTCTAAAAGGAGTAACACTACTAATCACAATGTTAGTTGCTTCAGTGGTCGAAAGAAGGACAGACACCTCACCGCATTAATTAAAAGACTCTCCAGCTCCGCATAATGGCTCTTGAGAATTCTATCCTTTTTTTAGGCACAAATTCCAGATACTTCTTGAATTAAAAAAGCATCAGGTCATACCCATATTTAGTCTAAAATTCTTAATTTTGCTGAAGCTATTACCTAGCTTCATTGTTATGTTTTGAAAAATATACAGTAACCTTCTATTTAATTTGAATTATACAAGTTCTCAGTTCAGTGTCATTTCAGCAGCCAGCTCTAATAAAATTTTCAACCTAATTACAAAGGCAATTATACAATTTCTTGATTCACAGCTCCTCCAGTACAGCTAAATAGTTTAGCTGTACTATCCAAGAATCTTTCGGGTCTCATGTGACTTGTTTTGTCCAATTTATACAAAGAAAACATATCTGAGTAGCAAGTCCTGGGAGTATTTCTCACTGAAGTATTACAAAGGCTTTTAATCCATATTTTAATGTATTCTCTCACAGGTTTCTCAATTCTGAGAGACTTCAACAGACTCAATTTATTCAGTGAAGCTTCTTTTACCTTCATGCTCTAAAGTGATTCAGTGGAGCTTCTTTTACCTTCATGCCCTAAAGTGATTTGTTTTTTAACCCTGTCCCGTCTATGTTAGCTCTTACTTCGTTCTAGTCTCTCATTTTATTTCCATGCATGCCATAAAGGACAAACACAGAAAAAGTCCAAACCCTTATGCTCAACATTTATGAACAGCAGATAATGAACACTTACAAGCTGTTTTTTAATTAGTGCATTTGAAATTGTAAAAAAACACAGAAAAACCCACATAAAACTGTGAACAAGTCAATACACTACACAGAGTTTCACAACCTCTATAAAAAAATCTTGACAAATACAAGTTAACTGAGCTTGATATCAAGGTAACATATACAGGAATTCAAACCATCACATTTTCACCTCAAAATTAACAACTGACATTTATTGTAACTTACTTTTAACTCACTTTAAAAGGCACATCAATTAACGTAACAGGTTGCACAAGGAATACCTTGGGGGTCAGACTCCATCTCCAGAGGTCCCTTGCAACACCTAACATCCTTAATCCTCTGAAACTGTTCACAGTCTAGTAACTTGAAACATGCAATCACAGGTATAAATCACAGAATTTTAGGGCATGGAAAAGACCTCTAGAGAGCATCTAGTCCAAACCCCTTGGCAAAGCAGGATCATTTAGGGCAGACCATAAAATGGCCTTCTCCAAGCTAAACAACCCCAGGCTGAGGGAGCTGGGGTTGTTTAGCCTGGAAGAGGCTCAGGGGTGACCTCATTCCTGTCTACAAATACCTGAAGGGAGGCTGTAGCCAGGTGGGGGTTGATATCTTCTCCAGGGAAGGGGACACAGCCTCAAGCTGTGGTGGGGGAAGTATAGGCTGGATGTTAGGAGGAAGTTCTTCACAGAGAGAGTGATTGGCATTGGAATGGGCTGCCCAGGATGGTGCTGGAGTCACCGTCCCTGGAGGTGTTCAAGAAAAGCCTGGATGAGGCACTTAGTGCCATGGTCTGGTTGACTGGACAGGGCTGGGTGCTAGGTTGGACTGGATGATCTTGGAGGTCTCTTCCAATCTGGTTGATTCTATGAGATTTGTACATTCTACTTCACGAGTTTCCCCTTCCTGCAGCTCTCCAGCCTGCCCAGATATCACTGGATGGCAGCACAGCCTTTCAGTCTATCAGCCACCCTTCCCAGTCTCATATAATCAGTGAACCTGCTCAGGGTACACTCTATTCCTCATGCCGGTAATTGATGAAGATGTTGAACAAAACTGGACCCAGTACTGACCCCCGGGGAAAACCACTGGCCACAGGCTTCCAGCTGGACTCTGTCAGGTCCATGTGCTTTACATATTAAGACTTCTATACGGAAAAGTATCGGGAACATGAATAGTCAGAAATTGTCTTTAAAAATCTTGTTTTCTTTGTAAAAAACATGTTAAGCTGGTGCCTGTCCCTGAAGACCTTTAAGGCATTATGAATAAATCAGAAGTTACAGTTGTTCCAAGATATGTACTTACTCATTTTAAGTCCATTGTCTTTCTCCTGCAATAGAAATTCTTTCACTTCTAAAATGAGACAGCTGGACTTGAAAACTCCATCTTTCCTTTAGAATACTGGAATATTTATAGTAGAATCATAGAATCATAGAATGGTTTAGGTTGGAAGGGACCTCAAGGATCATCCAGCTCCAACCCCCTGCCACAGGCAGGGACACCTCCCACTAGAGCAGCTCGCCCAAGGCCTCATCCAGCCTGACCTTAAACACCTCCAGGGAGGAAGCATCCAC
>WAAF01020830.1:10565-24026 GCA_013400475.1 Tricholaema leucomelas | reverse complement strand
TCCTTTCCGCCTGAAGCCGGGAGGATTCCAGCCTCAAAGTCCACAGCCAAAGTTCCCCTGAAGTTTGGACACTAGGTATAGGCTGTGACGTAGCCCTGGAGGGCAATTATTGATGACTAATCAGAATTGTGAGTAAATGCTTTAATGTCTCTGTAATATCTATTGCCTCCTGCCATAGAGCAGGACAAGTTTTCAGCCCACTCTGCTGGGCAAACAGTACATTGACTCCAAAGCAGTATTTGCCGAGGGGAAGTCCTCTCTCTGTTTATAGTTTGAATGTTTGCTAGTTATTAATAAGTTACAGTGTGGTATTAACCCTAGAATGTCTTCATGACCGTGTAGAACCTTTTCAATATTAAATACAGTGGTTGGGGGTGGCGAGAGTTCAGAATATTGAAGTTAATAAATACATTATTTATAGAATATCATCTCGCACCAATTAATTTCTCCCCTCCACCACAATCGGCATAGGCAGCAGAATTCCCCTCCACAACAGCCCATCTACACATACATCCCAGAAATGTAAAGTCCATTCAAATCAAGACTGTCCACCACTTCCAGTTTCTCATCAGTTTTGGAACAATTTCAAGAAACTGGAAAGAATCTGAGTCTGTTTCAAAGGACTGATAGTACCGGACAATTATCTGAGTTAAATTGCTGGGGTCTGTTTGGCTTTTTGGCACTGTTTTAACTTCTGAAGTGTTGGTTATTCATAATCACTGATTCCTAGACAGTTAAAAAGATAAAAAGAATGTTTTGTAACATCAGTTAAACACTACAGTCAGTTGAACAATTCTATTAGATTAGAAGCTTACTACCAAGCCTTTACTACTAGTTACCCTTTAATTCACAAAACACCTAATGACAGCTAGCACTGCAGCAGAATAGACAGAAAGGCATACTGCTTACCTGTACATCTGAAGCATGACTTCCACTTTTTGAAGCAAACAAACAATCCTCAGAATCAACTGCAAGCAAAACTGAAGCAGAAGGAAAGAACTCAGAGACAGATCCTTGACTGAAGTTTATAGCTTCGGGATTTTTTTGGCCATCCTTTACTGATTCGCTCAGATTGATCACAGAATCTCGTATATTGGAAATAATCTCATTGTTTTCTGCCAAAAGGCGTTCTAAATGATCTATTTTCTCTTGCAATATTGAAAGCTGTCCCTGTTAAAAAAAAAAAGAGAAGGTAAATTATTGCTCAGAATGTATCTCAATAATTTTTATCAGTTTCACAACAGTATATAACACATAGGCAAATAAAATATGAATACCTGATGTAAAGACAAACTAACAAGAAATTAAACCAAAATATGAAACCTTCTTTCAAAGAATACAGGAAAACAACAAAATAAGAGAAAAGAGCAAGAGTTACATTTTCTGCTATGAACTTCTATTGGCAGCCCAAGATTGGTCTAGTAATGTCAGGACGAGGGGTAATGGGTTTAAACTAGAAGAGGGGAGATTTAGATTGGATGTTAGGAGGAAGTTCTTTACAGTGAGGGTGGTAAGACACTGGCACAGGTTGCCCAGGGAGGTTGTGGATGCTTCCTCCCTGGAGGCGTTTAAGGCCAGGCTGGATGAGGCCTTGAGCAACCTGCTCTAGTGGGAGATGTCCCTGCCTATGGCAGGGGGTTGGAGCTGGATGATCCTTGAGGTCCCTTCCAACCTAAACCATTCTGTGATTCTACGATTCTATGATTCCATCACTGATACAAATATATCCTTAAAAGGTCATACTGTTTCAAGGTACCACATATTCCAACTTCCACCTTTTTCATGTCTTTTGCAGATTTGCAAAAAATCAGACCTTTTTGTTTTTTCATATCTTTATGGGAGTTCTCTGCAATCCTGCAGAAGATAAGCTGTAGTATTCTTCTAAGCTCTTAGTAATTTGTGCCATAATTTTCTGGACTGTGTAAAGTGCTGGCCCACTGCTTTGTCTTTTTTTTCCCTTTAGTTTGATATATTCTGAAATCAGTAACAGATTTTAAAATGCACAGAAACAGTTACTGCATACAAAAAGGAAAAAATACACTTTGACAATAGATCCACCTTAAGCCAATTGAGATGTAAGTTCATCTTCCTAGAATCTAAACACTTTAGAGACATCACAAAAAAGAAACAAGCAACAGAGACAGCATCTGGTTTTAAACAAATACTAGAAACTTATAAAACAGATGAACTGAAAGCAACTGGAAATTAATAGGCAGAAGACAGGATACTGGAAAGAAGATTGTAGTCCCATGCCCTCTGGTGGCACAAAAGAAGCACTCAAATGGAAATCCTGCGAATGCTATATTACAGATGCTGAGTAGATGGTTTTGTGTAAAACTAGTATTTTTTCTTTCAGTGTCTCTACTCTGAAAACTCAAATAGCAGCATATAACATAAGACCAACTGGGGCTTTACATGCTGCCCAATGTAGGCTCTCATTTTTTGATTCCAAAGAAGATACAGCTGCCATCTATACAAACTGTTACCTGCTTTACTGCATGTGACAGTAGGTCAAAGTTACCAAGTGTGCAAGCAGCTAAAACACTGTTCACAAGCTATTCCACTACAAGCTATATCCCCTACCCTACAACTATATATTAATAGAAAAATGTTATAAATTTATAGTCTTATTCATGTATGTTCTAGAAACATTTTACCTTTCCTTACAAATAAACCTATTCTGTACTGTTTAGCAATAGCCTGCCAATTTGGCCACAGATCACACCGCCAATCTGCCATATGTCATCTAGCCAGCTGTAGTCTCTCCAGCATTAGCCATTACAGACCCAGAGGATAAGAAACACACCAAAAACACACAGCAAAGGCATCCCACCACATATCCAAGAATACTAGTATTAAACAAACCATCAAATACATGTTCAGGCTGATCCTTCCACTGGCATATACTGCCAGCCTCTAGCACTCAGATAAAAAGTACCATTTTGGAGATCATGTTATATTTCGTACCTCTGGGATAGACCATTCATTTAACTTCTTGCACTTTAAACCTTTGAATATCAACAACGATAAATGGTAAAGTGGTAGAACTTGTTATGTGACAAAACACTTTTCTTTGTAAGCTAAGTTCCCTGCTTCCCATATCATACATCTTCAACTAGATCAGGCTGCTCTGAGCCCTATCAAGCCTAAACTTGAACACCTCCGTGTGTTCACCACGAGATGTGGCCTCATAAGAAACTGCCATTTGTTCCTGATCATTTTTGAACAACAATAAAATGATTTGTTGTGATATACTTTAGCAACAATTTACTTCTACTACTTAAGACTCTCAACAGTGATATTTCTAAAAGTCTGTTGAAGTATGTTACTTTAGCTTTGGAGATAGATAGTATGTTATTTGGAAAAAGAAACCCTTAAAGACCTCCCATCATGGAACTTAACAGAGGACACTGATGAAGACAAACATGACTCCTCTGATGATTATGAGATGCATCACATCTGTGTGATGGTTTGGGTGTCCCCCGCCCCCCCACACTTTTAGAAAGTACCCAGACTAGACTCAGTCAGCTCTGGAAATTTGAATGAAGCTTATATTTACAGCTGGCACAATTTACAGGCAGATATTTACAGTAAATACAGTTATATACAGAAATATACAAGTTATTTAACTTCTAAGTTATTTAAATGTGCCATGTACCAACTCAGCTTAATGCAAAATATGAAATAAAATGCTCAAGTTAGGAATAGATAACTATGACTACATGCATATGTCTTAGACAGCTGACTCAAAGGCACACACGGGACTCACTGGAAGGCTGGAGGCCATGGAGGTGGCAAGGAATGGTCAGATGGCAAGAGTGAAAACTAATGGATTAACTCCCTCACTGAAATGCTTATATGCCAATGCATGGAGCATGGATAAGCAGGAGGAGTTGGAGATCTGCATTAGGCTGCATGACTATAACTGCAGTCACTGAAACATGGTGGGACAGCTCCCACGACTGGAACGTTGTCATGGATGGCTATGTGCTACTTAGAAAAGACAGACCAACAAGGCAAGGCGGTGGTGTTGCTCTTCTTGTGTGAAAGCAACTGAAATGTGCTGAGCTCTATCCAAGGAGGGAGGTACAATAAGTTGAAACTTTGTGGGTAAGAATTAAAGGATGTAGAAAGGGTGGTGAAACTGTTGTGGGTCTCTACTATAGACCACCAAATCAAGCAGATATTGATGAGGCCTTCTACACTCATCTGGAGGTAGCCTCTAGAACTCGCTCCTTGGTACTCATGGGCAACTTCAATCACCCTGATATTTGCTGTGATGCTCACACAGCCAGGCACAGCCAGTCCAAAAACCTCTTGTTGTGTATCCATAACTTCTTGATGCAGGTAGTAGAGGAACCAACAAGGAGAGGTGCACTGCTGGACCTTGTATTAACTAATAAGGAAGGATTGGTTGGGAACAGCCTTGGCAACAGTGATCGTGCCATGGTGGAGTTTAGCATTGTATAGGGTAGAAGCAAGGCAATAAGTAGGATTACAATTCTGGATTTCTGCAGGGCTAACTTTACACTCTTCAAAGACATACTTGCAGGAATCCCATGGGCTAAGACTCTAGACGGTAAAGGAGCCCAAGAAAGTTGGTCAATTTTTAAATACCACTTCCTCCAAGACCAAGCTGGGTGTGTTCCCTTGAGTAAAAAATCGGGTAGATGTGCCAAGAGGCCTGCATGGATGAGCAAGGAGCTTCTGAAGATAACCTCATGGAAGAAAGAAGCTCACAATTCATGGAGGAAGGGGCTTGTCACTTGGAAGAGATACAGAGAAATTGTCAGGGCATGTAGGAAGGCAACAAGGAAGGCCAAAGCCCCCTTGGAAAGGAAGTAAAAGTGAATAAGAAAAGAACACATCACTAGTAAAAGGAAGAAGAGGGAAAGTGTGGGCCCACTGCTGAATGAGAAGGCAGCCCTGATAGCAGAGGTGATAAATACCTTCTTTGCTTCAGTCTTTACTCCTAAGACTGAACTCCCCTATGAACTCCAGACCCTCGACGAAGGAAACCTGGAGGAGGGACAACTCTTCACTAGCCAATAAAGACTGAGGTTAAGGTTGAGTTACACAAACTGAACATTCACAAGTCCATAGGCCCCAATGAGATGCACCCAAGTGTTGAGAGAACTGGCTGATGTTGCCCTACCACTCTCCAGCAGTACTGCAAAATCATGGCAAACAGGACAGGTGCCTGAAGACTGAAGGAAAACCAATGTCATGCCAGTCTTAAAAAAGGTCAAGAAAAAGCTTCAAGGTAACTATAGCCCAGTCAGCCTCACCTCCACCCCTGGTAAAACAATGGAGTGGCTCATTCTGGAGGCCATCTCTAGGCACTTGGAGAACAAGGAGGTTACTAGTAGTAGTCAGCATGGATTTAGCAAGGGGAAATCATGCTTGACTAATCTGAGAGCATTCTGTGATGCTGTAACTGAATGAGTAGATGTGGGGGGACCAGCAAATGTCATCTGCCTTTATCACAGCAAGGCTTTTGACGTCTCCCACACTATCCTTGTACACAAGCTCAGGAAGTGTGGGATAGAAAAGCAGATAGTGAGAGGGATTAAAAACTGTTTACACAATAAAGTGCAAAGAGTGCTGAGCAATGGTGCCACGTCCAGCTGGAGAGCTGTAACTAGTAGAGGCACTCAGGGATCAGTTCTGGGTCTGATCCTGTTCAACACCTTCATCAATGACACTGATAACAAGACAGAGTCTGCTCAGCAAATTTGCTGCCAATACCAAACTGGGAGGCTTGGCTGACACATCAGAAGGCTGTGCCTTCAGCAAGACTTGGACAGACCTGGAGAGCTGGGCACAGAGGAATCTAATGAGATCCAATGAGGATAAGCACATAGGATCAGTGCATCTGGGAATAAATTGCACCAGTACAAGCTGGGAGGTGATCTGCTGGAAAACAGTCCTGGGAATCCTTGTGGACAAGACTTGGGAATCCTTGTGGACAAGAAGTTACCCATGGGACAGCAATATGCCCTTGTGGCCAAAAAGGCCAATGAGATTTTGGGGTGCATTAAGAAGAGTGTGTCCAGCATATAGAGGGAGGTTCTCCCCCACCTCTACTCTGCCCTGGTGAAACCTCACCTGGAATATTGTGTTCAGTTTTGGGCTCCCCAGTTCAGGAGGGACAGGGATCTACTCAAAAGAGTTCAGTGGAAGGCTACAAAGATGATTAAGGGACTGGAGCCCTGCCTGATGAGAATAGGCTGAGGAACCTGAGGCTTTTTGGTCTGGTGAAGAGAAGACCGAGAGGGGATCTAATAAATATTTATAAATACCTGAGGGCTGGGTGTCAAAAGGGAGGGGATAGGCACTTCTCAGCTGCATCCCATTATAGGGCAAGGGGCAATAGATATAAATTATAGCACAGGAAGCTCCATCTCAACATGAGAAGGAACTTCTTTACTGTACGGGTCACAGAGCACTGGAACAGGCTCCCCAGAGGAGTTGTGAAGACTCCTTCTCTGGAGACTTTCAAGACTCATCTGAATGCATTATGTGATCTGCACATTATGGTTCTGATCTGGCAGGGGGGTTGGACTCAATCTCTGGAGGTCTCTTCCAACCCCTATCATCCTGTGATGCAGTACCCAAGTTAAAAGTGACAGGCAATCAAATATTTTGATATTTTAGAGATGCTAATTTCTGTTGCAAAATGCATTAGCATTTTGTCACAAAGTAGAAACGAACCCCAGTTTTAATTCTGCGTGAAAATGTCAGGGATTCATTCTCAAGTTGAATTTTTCACATTTTTCTTAACTATGCAAAAGCTAGGTCTATCTTCCTTGCACACCTTTTTTGTTACTCAGCTTAAACAGGTAAGACCAGGAAATGCCTGGAACATACTAATCAGTAGCAAAATTTTAAAATGAGTTGAACTTAGAAAAAAATGCAACTCTTGAAGACAAAATAACAACAGATGAAAATAAATTAAATTCAGTTTCAACATTTTTGAGGAAAGCAACAGACTTGCACTGCTCAACTTCAAAACTGAAGGCCAAACACTACAAAAAAAGTTACTCTAAAAATGTTTTGCCTTGCTTGTTAAAGATATCAATTGACTAGTAAAATAGATTAGAAGCATATTACAACAGCAAGAAATAGATCTAATTAAAGAATAAAATATGCAGTCTTCTCTGTTACTAAAATATACTCCAACAGTACTTTGTTTTAAAATAAGTTGAATGTTTCTCATGCATTCAGTGAGAGAAGGGGTGGATGTTTTTAGTATTTGGCTTTTTTTAGTATACATAGATGTCCTGAGTTTGGCTAGGAACCATCCAGTGGGGTATTCCATATCATCAACATCATGCCTACTGTGTCCACTAACAAAGTGCAGGTGCTGGCCATCGTAAGTGTAGGATGAGCACATCACATTTTATATTACTGAGGTTTATATATGACTTCTTCACTTTTGTTAGTATTCCTGCCGTTCAATTTTTCTTTGTGCTGTTCTATTAAACTCTCCTTACCTCAGCCCACGGGGCTGTACGTTTTACTCTCAATTTCTCTTTCTTATCACAGCTGGGGAAGGAGTGACAGGTAAGGGAAGAGGGGGGCGAGATTGGGAGGTGGGGGTGGTGGCAGTTGTATGAGCTGCCACACGAGGCTCAGATGCAGCTGGACCTGAAACCACAACAGCACCATCAATTTTACCTTAAAACAACTGTGCCTGACATTTTGTAGCCTAGGTGCTTTGTACATACTCCTTAGTAAAACTGGACTAGTAGCACAGTTCACAAATGTCACCTGATTGCAGTCTAACTTTTCAGCATTAAGTCTTCTCCAAAAAAAACAAACCATTGCTGATCGAACACTGTGATCCCTGCCTAATGGTGCAGAAAATTGCAGGTACACTGCATTCAGATGTCATAGTCCAAAGGAACATCATTAAACAATGCTCTGTTAATCTACACACTTGTTTTAAGATAAGGAAATGCAATGTAAAGTTACATGAATCACCTGGGGTATACAACCAGTTAAAAAGTTAATAATGACTTCTTTTATTTCTGCCTTTATACATTAATAAGGCTGCATGAATGAAGTTCTAATTAAAAAGCAAGGAAGTCAACCCTGCTGTCACTCCACAGCAAAGCAAAAAGCTTTCTGCAAGTAGTGCAAAGTGCCAGTAAGTACCTACCCAAAGTAGGTGCTGCATTTAGTAGAACAATAGCATCACATGAGCAGGGCACACCTGTTCAGGATCACAATGGTTATACACACTTGGACTTGACCAACAAAATTTAACCATGTAAGGACAGCACAGATAAGCAAACTCTGCTCCTGTTCGGAACAAAAACTGTCCATACCTGCCAGCTGCACTGAGCAACCCAGGCACTACCACAAGAATCATCTACATAAACAGTTCCTTATGCGTTAGCCAGTAGTGTAGTTTTCATGCCCTAAAAACTCCAGTTTGCTTTCTCACTGCCCTCTGCTTGTCCTCCATTTCCTTCAGACATGAGTCCAACCTGTAGTAAGTACTCTCTCCCAAAGGAGCATGCTGTCACCCAGTACAAGCAGGGAAGTCCAGAAACACAACGACAGATCAAGGCACTTCATTCTGAAAATGTAGAGAACAGTTTCTTCCATGCACACACTGTACTGTACATTGCAGAAATTACATCAGTCACAACTTTCATCTTCTCAGTGAACACTCATGTTTTCATTAAACACAATACCTTTCAACAGGCCATGAAAAAGACAGTTCAAATACCTGGAGTATAACAGGTCCACAGAGGAGGAAATCTCATGGAAAAAGGCAGGCAGAAGAGAATTTCACATTAGAGACTTGAGAGGTTGGAGTAAGCTGACACTCTGCTTATGTAACGAGATAAACCAAATGCTTGGTTCAAAACCAGGCAAAGTCCATTCTCCTCACCCACATGAACAAGCAGGAAACCACAAAGGAGCTGGCAGTATCCCACTTAAGATTCTCTGGTGCACCACTAAGCTGTAATAAAGAAAGCTAAGTATCACAAATGAACTGGGTTCTCCAGGGGATGTGGAACTGAAGTCAAGACCACTCCCTACACAGACTCACTGCAGTAAACGGCAATAAAACTGGACTCCAAGTCTCATTTTCTGGCTGTACTGCATGGCCTACATCTTGATTTTCTGTACCAGTCTCATCAATTACTATTTCCAGGATTTTACAAATCACATACAAACTTTGCTAAAATCTTGATAAAAGCCTCTGACAGATGCCAGCATATCAAGACAGTAGGACCAAAAAGCTTTCTCTATTCATTGGCAGAGCACTGTACAGAAAATAGTATACTAAACATAGAATCAAATGGTCACCTACTGTATAAAAAGAGTAAGCAGGCAGAAGTTAAAAATGCAATCCAGTATACAGCAAAGCTTAATATTCACAGTTTCTGTACGCATTCATACTGCAAGGTAGAACACAGAACAGGGCCAAGCACAAAATGCTTCAGTCAAGAGACAAAGTCAAGGTTTAAAGTCTTTATGAATCTGAGCAGCAGGCTTACATGCAACAATGATGATGAAAGCTGCGTAAGTAACCTTGTTAATAATTTTCTGCCTTTAAAGCACTACTCAAAACAAGTGCATGTCACAAAGACACTGGAAATCTTCTGAACTGAATGAACTACTAAAGTCTGTTATCTTAAAAACTGTACAAGTTCTATTCAAAAGATGTCGCAGCCTTACAAAGAGTACAAAGCTGACGTAGTTGTGCCTTCTGTTTTACCGGAGGCATCATTAACACGAGTGTTTAATGTGCTGTTATGCTAGACTTCAGTTTCATGTCATTTATGGAGATAAAAAATAAAGTATGCCGTTAGTGACTAATTTGACACCACCAACAGGGATACGAAGACAAGCAAAAGGGAAAGGGAATAGAACAGAATCATCCAGGTTGGAAGAGACCTCCAAGATCATCCAGTCCAACCTAGCACCCAGCCCTAGCCAGTCAACCAGACCATGGCACTAAGTGCCTCATCAAGGCTTTTCCTGAACACTTCCAGGGACTGCGACTCCACCACCTCCCTGGGCAGCCCATTCCAATGCCAATCACTCTCTCTGCCAACAACTTCCTCCTAACATCCAGCCTATACTTCCCTCGGCACAACTTGAGACTGTGTCCCCTTGTCCTCTTGCTGGTTGTCTGGGAGAAGAGACCAACCCCACCTGGCTACAACCTCCCTTCAGGTAGTTGTAGACAGCAATGAGCTCTGCCCTGAGCCACCACTTCTGCAGGCTGCACACCCCCAGCTCCCTCTGCCTCTCCTCATAGGGTTTGTTGCCCTTCTCTGGACACCTTCCAGCACCTCAACGTCTCTCTTGAATTGAGGAGCCCAGAACTGGACACAGCACCCAAGATATGGCCTGACCAGTGTTGAGTACAGGGGCAGAATAACCTCCCTTGTCCTACTGGCCACACTGTTCCTGACACAGGCCAGGATGCCATTGGCTCTCTTGGCCACCTGGGCACACTGCTGGCTCATCTTCAGCTACTACCTACCAGCACCCCCAGGTCCCTTTCTTCCTGGCTGCCCTCAGCCACTCTGTCCCCAGCCTGTAGTGCTGCTTGGGGTTATTGTGGCCAAAGTGCAGAACCCTGCACTTGGCCTTGTTCAATCTCATCCCAGTGGCCTCTGCCCATCCATCCAGCCTGGCCAGGTCCCTCTGCAGGGCTCTCCTACCTTCCAACAGATCAACACCTGCTCCTAGCTTGGTGTCATCTGCAAACTTACTGATGCGGGACTCAACCCCCTTGTCCAGATCATCAATAAAGATGTTGAACAGGACTGGGCCCAGCACTGATCCTTGGGGCACACCACTAGTGACAGCTGCCAGCTGGATGTGGCACCATTCACCACAACTCTCTGGGCTACTTCAAGTCTATCACCTGAAAAATGTCCACTACTGGCTGGTATGTTTCAAGGTCATTTCCTTTTTGCTTTCATCCTCTGCACTATACTGATTTTTTATTTCAATGGCTAGCAGTACAAAACTGAAACATAGCTTACATGGCATTAAGCATATAAGCATTTTAATAACATTTGGTTTTATTTTAACAAGCCAAAACTTAATAAAACCACATGTTAAAAGGTCAAGGGCAAGATAAGAAACGTTCTCCATTTAGTTTATACAGTGTAAGGCAGGCACTGACTCTGGGTAGCCAAAGTGCTCATTTATAGCTCTGTGTATATATATATAGATACAGCTGCATGTTACACTTTTAGGAAAAATACTTAACACTCTTGACACTTGACATCCTGCACAAGAGTTAGAAACTGTAATTGAAGAAGGCTGTTAGCTTCTGCTTCACTGCTGCTTAACCAAAACTTTACACTAAAACAAAATGACAACACCATAGGAAGCATAAAAACCTGTAATTACATTCACAAAGAAGACTTCTCCTCCTTTACAATGTAATAAAAATCCAGGAGAAATCCTTGACTTTCATTATCTTACACTCAAGATCATTCCCATGACACTCAAAAGTTTTTAGATCATGAACTTACTAAGTGTCATTAATCGAGTTTTGATTGTTTTTTAAATAACTCAACACGTTCCAAATCCAGGAAAACTATTACTCCTCCTGCAGCTTTCTTAATTCAACATTCAATGTTCTCCAATATGAAACTCAATAAAAACACTACTAAAAGTCATGGCTTCCACAATTTTTCAGTGGTCAGAACTAGAAAAATTACAGCTGCAAAATTTTGTACAACCTTAATTGCCTCTATTCACATTTTAAACAAATATTTGCTAAATAATTTCCTGAAATCATTCCACTTCCAGTATTTCTGCATATGTAAGTCCAGTTCCTTGTGTAACAGCACAGATCTGAAAGCTCCCAAATGAGCTCATAAAAATACACTGATTACCAAGAACAGCAACAAAACATGTATTTAGAGTCCATGAAAGACATTGATTTCAGCTATTTCACTGCAGCAAGGAACCTAGAAAAACAAGCTGGAAAAGGTGTTTGCAGTGTATCAGGAGCTATTTAGAAACAGGAAGCATACAGACTCAACTGCACTGGAGGGAGTTTGCACTGCACAGAATTGAAGCATGGTAACTATCAAGTGCAAGCACATAACACTGCGGTCACAGCCACCTACTACAGAATCGGGTCGACCAAAGGTAGCACTTCCTCACAGCAGAAATACTGCCTCAGACTGAAGTTCACAAGGGCCTTGTGTACATAGATTCAGAGAACTACTAGTGTTACTGGCACGTATTTGGTCCTAACTTCCTACTGTTACTACTACACCATAGTTTGACCAGGTGATACTACTATCAAATTGAAGTAACACTTCCTATTGCAACAATTACATCTTGTGCCCTCGGTAGAGAAGTATTTCAGTCAATCATTAAAGTCAGAAAGGATCTTTAATACCATTGAGTCCAATTGTTGACCTAGCACTGTCTAGTTCACCACTAAACCATGTCTCTATGCACCACATCTATGTGTCTCAAATACCTCCAGGTATAGTGACTCAAGTGCTTCCTAAGGCAGCCCATGTAGATGCCTTAAAAGCACGAATCTGGCACTGCTTTAACAACAACCACCTCATCGTTTAATGCTTTGCTGGAAGAACACTGGAAACAAAAGAAAAAGGCATCTGCTTTCAGAGAAACTGAGTTGATCATCTCTGTTTCACGCAAGCCAACTAATAAGCCCACAAAAGCAGCTAACACAGAGTGGATCAGCTTTACTTTCAAATAATGGTGGCCAAAGGCAAGAGGGGGGAACACGAAGAAAAAGAGTTCTTATACAAACCACTGTTTAGAAAAAAACAAAGTAGGAAAAATCCAAGTTTCTATATGCCTATGCTTTGTCTTTAACAATTTTAAGAGAACAATTTAAGATCAAAAAAGTGCCATTCCAGTTATCAACCACATTTCTGCCAGACTTGAATTTTTAAAACATACTTTCAGAAACAACATTGCACACAGTGGGGAGGTATGACTCATAAAAACAAAAGCAAGCTGCAGAAAAGTGGTAGAGGGAAAAAGCTCAAGTCCAATGCATCACCTATCAGGTAAAAGAATATAACAGAATCAAATAGAATCAATCAGGTTGGAAGAGACCTCCAAGATCATCCACTCCAACCTAGCACCCAGCCCTATCCAGTCAACCAGACCATGGCACTAAGTGCCTCATCCAGGCTTTTCCTGAACACCCCCAGGGACAGTGACTCCACCACCTCCCTGGGCAGCCCATTCCAATGCCAATCACTCTCTCTACGAAGAACTTCCTCCTAACATCCAGCCTATACTTCCCCAGGCACAACTTGAGGCTGTGTCCCCTTGTTCTGTTGCTGCTTGCCTGGCAGAAGAGACCAACCCCACCTGGCTACAACATCCCTTCAGGTAGTTGTAGACAGCAATGAGGTCAGCCCTGAGCCTCCTCTTCTGCAGGCTAAACAACCCCAGCTCCCTCAGCCTCTCCTCATA
>WAAF01020829.1:1190-23000 GCA_013400475.1 Tricholaema leucomelas | reverse complement strand
TTGAGCATGAGAGTGGTGAGAGGCTGGAATGGGTTGCCCAGGGAGGTGGTTGAGGCCCCATGGCTGGAGGTGTTTAAGGCCAGGCTGGCTGAGGCTGTGGGCAGCCTGCTCTAGGGTAGGGTGTCCTGCCCATGGCAGGGGGATTGGACTCGATGATGTCCTGGGATCTCTTCCAACTCCTAATATCCTGTGATCCTGTGAATATGATGTTGGTGAAGGGTCCTGGCCCCACTGTGGTGAGAACTGAGCCCTGTGGAAGCCCTGTGGAAGCCCTCAGCAGAGGCAAAGGATCCTGACTTACAGGCTGTCCTTCTCATCCGATTTCAGTGATGGAGGAGGAAACAGAGTTTACACAAACCCTAGCCCAACCCCCAGAAACATCTTGCTTTGTTTATGTTCCGAGCTAAGCCTGCGACTCTCACTGTTCGGAAGAGCTATGCAGACATTTCTCCATCTGACTGACTTCACATCTATTCCTTGATCTCATTGAGAGATCTGGCTTTTAGCTCCTGCTGAAGATGTCCCATTTTTCTCTCTCTCTCTCTCTCTTTTGCCCTGCTCTCCAGTGTCTGAAAGATCCCTGTATAACATGATTATGCAACCATGCAAATAGACACGGTGCTTTTCATTTACTGCAAACTCTGCTTCGGGTCTCTTGTTATGAAAATAAAATCATCAGTGAGAGACATGCTGCAGAAGGTATGAGGAAGGGAGTTTTATGTGGCCGGGCTTGAATGCTGGAAGGTGGTATTAGAGATGGAAACAGACTATTTGAACTAAACTGGTGTGCCACCATCTCTCCACAGGAACCAGCATCAGTTAATAGACTCAGACAGTTCTCCTCTGAATCCTTTCCCCCTAGGAAATGGCAGATACTCGCCTTCGAGGTTGTTTTCCACAGCTGGAGGTCTCCTCCTTCTCAGCCCCAAGCTGCAGGGAAATAAGTAGTGCAGCTCTCCCAAAAGGCTAATTTGCACCCTCCCACTGTAAACAGGCAGCTGCCTTCTTCACTTTGCACCCAGGCAGGAGGGCCTCGGGGGGGCGGTTAACTATACTGCTGCTGCCGAACCCAGCGCTAAGCACAAGGGCTCCTGGCACCCAGCCAGGGGCGACTGAGGAGAAGCGAGGGAGCCTCTGACATAGGGAGAGGGGGAAAAGAATAAAGAATGCACAAAGCACGTAGCACTTGGTGAATAATTCGAGATGCCTTGGACGTCTCTTGCTGTGCCTACAATAGAAGGTGCTTCTCGGCGGTGCAGGAGGGATATGACCTGCTCAGCTCTGGTGGCCTCTTTCACACAGTGCTCAGAACCTTGCTAGAGCTTCACAGCCCTTATCCCCTCGATGATCCCATGAATTGTCCTTGTGTTACCTATGTTGAGTGCAAAGGTACAAGGCAGACAGAGCTCTGCCACTGATGTGGGCTGCAAGCTTCTGTCAAGCTTGCTGGGGACAGAGTGGCTGAAAGCAGCCAGGCAAAAAGGGACCTGGAGGGTACTGGTAGAAAGTAGCTGAAGATGAGGCAGCAGTGTGCCCAGGTGGGCAACAGAGCCAATGGCATCCTGGGCTGGCTCAGGAGCAGTGTGGCCAGCAGGACAAGGGAGGTTCTTCTGCCCCTGTGCTCAGCACTGCTCAGGCCACAGCTTGAGTGCTGTGTCCAGTTCTGGGCTCCCCAGTTCAAGAGAAATGTTGAGGTGCTGGAAGGTGTCCAGAGAAGGGCAATGAAGCTGGTGAGGGGCCTGGAGCACAGCCCTGTGAGGAGAGGCTGAGGGAGCTGGGGGTGTGCAGCCTGCAGAAGAGGAGGCTCAGGGCAGACCTCATTGCTGTCTACAACTACCTGAAGGGAGGCTGTAGCCAGGTGGGGTTGCTCTTTTTCTGCCAGGCAAGCAGCAACAGAACAAGGGGACAGAGTCTCAAGTTGTGCCAGGGGAGGTCTAGGCTGGATGTTAGGGGGAAGTTGTTGTCAGAGAGAGTGATTGGCATTGGAATGGGCTGCCCAGGGAGGTGGTGGAGCCAGCAAAGCCTGGCTGGGGCACTTAGTGCCATGGTCTGGTTGACTGGACAGGGCTGGGTGCTAGGTTGGGGTGGATGGTCTTGGAGGTCTCTTCCAACCCGGATGATTCTATGATCCTATGATCTTCCTAAGGGAACCTCTTCCCCAGGCCGTGGCGGTGGTGCCAGTGAGTGCCCAGTGAATACATTGGCTGCCTCCACGTCTTCCAGAAAAATAGTTTTCTATTTCACTGTCTTTGAGAAGGGTCTTATCTATCAGAAACGTTCCCCCTACTGAGTATCCAGAGCTTACTCATCGGGTAACCGGGCCGCATTCCCTGGTTCAGGCAGGGAAGGTTCCCAGATTGAGGCAGCAGTTTGCAGCTACTGCTATCTGAAAAGGCAGCCGGAGGGAGGCCCTCCTGTGGCAAGTGCAGCAGGAGAAGGGACATCAGCCCTCGGCCCGGAGAAGTCGGATGATGCAGCTGAAGCAGGTCGGCAAGACTGAGAGTGGCGGCCGGTGGCAGCGCTGCCCCACACCATAGGCGGGGGCCGGGAGGCGGCGGGTGGAGCCAGGCCGAGGCCCTTGGGTACGGGCGGAGGTCGCCCCAGCACTCGGCGGGGGGCGCTCGGCGGTGCCACCCGGAGGAGCCGGCAGCCCTGCAGGGGGCGCCCTCTCCCGGCGCACCCGGGCTGGCCAGGGGCAGGCGCGGCGCCGCCCTCACTGCTGCCGTCCTCCGCTGGGTCTGGGCCGCGGCTGGGCTGTTTGCGCCGGGCTCGGTGAGGCCGAGCGAACGCACCTGGCTCGCTTCCTCGCCTCATCCCTCCCCGCATTTTTCCTCCCTGTTAAAAATTTTCTCCTCCTATTTTTTCCCCGTTTCTTGCTTTCCAATTTTCCCCTCTCTCTTTTTCCTCCTTTTTCTTCCCCGCTTCTTTGCCCCCTCCCCCCCTTTTTTTTTTCTTTCCTCCCTTGCCTTCCATTCGAAGGGTATCGTCGTTGCTGCCTTTCCCCTCGGGTTGCATTCGTCCCTGTCGGCACTCTCTGCCTGCCTCTCCATGTCCTCCCGCTCTCCCTTGTTAGCTCTGTGTAGCCTGGCGTCGTTCTCTGTTTCGCTCCTCGCCACGCAGCCCTCCCTCTGTGCAGCTCTCTCCACGAAATGGATCTGAACAATTGCATCGGAGCAGCTTTTTTCTGTTCCTGCCACATGTCCGTGTGCCGAGGCACCATTTCTTTTGCTATATTTTGGAAGTATTGGTGCTGGAAATACCAGGGCAGTAACAAAAACCTGTGCGTTTCTGCCTGTGCCTTTTTGCATTGGAATGGGATTTGAAATCCAGCATGAATGCGATTTGAGGGATGCTTGTACTGATATTTTGAGCTGATTTAGTTCAGAGTCCCTGAAATGCTCAGGCTGGATACTGATGGGAGGACCTTTAAGGACTAAAGGAGAACAAGCCCCTGGATGCTTGCAGCCGTCCGACAAGCGTGAGGACACACTAAGACACTGAAGTGGCATCACCCTTAGAATTATGGAATCATAGAATCAAGCAGGTTGGAAGAGACCTCCAAGCTCAGCCAGTCCAACCTAGCACCGAGCCCTAGCCAATCAACCAGACCATGGCACTAAGTGCCTCATCCAGGCTTTACTTCAACACCTTCAGGGACGGCGACTCCACCACCTCCCTGGGCAGCCCATTCCAATGCCAATCACTCTGTGAAGAACTTCCTCCTAACATCCTTTCTCCTTTCCTGGTTTTGGACATAGATATACTCCTGCAAACAAAGAACTTACAGTAATTGCCAAATTCCTTAACTGTGAAAGGATGATGATTGCCTTCACCCTCAAAGCACCTTCAGTGACGGTAGCTGTGATCAGTGAACACTGCCCCACTCACCTTAGTATGGTTTTAGCAGGGGCTGCCCCTGTACCATGACTCTGCAGCACAACTCTGCTTGTGTCCCATGATCTGCCCCCTTGAAACCCTTCCAGAGTACCCTATCAGTCCAACCCCGTCCCATGCATGAGGTGATGCAGAGCCCTGTGTCCTTGCTCCTGGTAAAAAGGAGCTTTGAGACTGTGAACCATGCTGCCCTGTAACTACTGTACACTCAGTTTGAAATATATACTGACAACAATTTAAATGTCAACATTCCTAGTTAATCCCCTGCTAGCAAAGTATGTCTGGAAGGAGATGGCTCTGCAGAGTCTCCAGTGAACAGGATCTTATTTTAGCAGTACAAGGACTTGGGAGATTTCCCCAGTTTGACCAGTAAGATGAAAGATTTGCTTTGGTAATCACATCTGTAAATGATGCATTTGATCCCCTCAGTGAAAAAAAAAACCCACTGCATGTGGTAGAGCACACAAAACCCTCTCCTCTGCCCAAGCCCTCCACCGGAGCAGGAGCAGGCTGGGCTTCTTGGGTAGTGTCTATATGACAAGGGATGTGAATTCTGTCTCTGATGTTTGTGGCTACTCTGTCTGCTCTGTGAGGTGTTCACAGACTCTTCCTGAGTCACATTTTCCGGCCCAAACAGCTAGTGATACTAAAAAGGTAGTTATAGATACTGAAAAGCAAAAGGGAAGTTATCACAGTATCACAGTCTCACAGTATCATCAGGGTTGGAAGAGACCTCACAGATCATCAAGTCCAACCCTTCACCACAGAGCTCAAGGCAAGACCATGGCACCAAGTGCCACGTCCAATCCTGCCTTGAACAGCTCCAGGGACAGCAACTCCACCACCTCCCTGGGCAGCCTGTTATATGGGGGTGCTGGTAGAGAGGAGCTGAAGATGAGGCAGCAGTGCCCAGGTGGGCAGCAGAGCCAATGGCATCCTGGGCTGGCTCAGGAGCAGTGTGGCCAGCAGGACANAAGTTGTGCCAGGAGAAGTATGGGCTGGGTGTTAGGAGGAAGTTGTTGGCAGAGAGAGTGATTGGCATTGGAATGGGCTGCCCAGGGAGGTGGTGGAGTCACTGTCCCTGAAGGTGTTCAAGAAAAGACTGGCTGAGGCACTTAGTGCCATGGTCTGGTTGATTGGATAGGGTTTGATCTTGGAGGTCTCTTCCAACCTAGAACAGAAGAGAATAGAATAGAATCAAGCAGGTTGGAAGAGACCTCCAAGATCATCCAGTCCAACCTAGCGCCCAGCCCTATCCAGTTGATTGATTTTAGTACCCTCTCAGGACCAGCAGAGCAGGGACCATATACATGTAATACCTGGATTACTCTCTTGTGTTGAGTGCTGCCTCACACTCTGGGGAGCCCAGGCAGACTGTTGAGTGGTGCTCACATCATCTCCCTGGGGCTGTTTTGATCCTTAATTGTAGGCAAAAGGCAGAGTGTCCAAGGTGGAGAGATAGAAGCTCAAAACAGTCCAACGTTTTCAGTTCTCTAGCTCCCTGCTGGCAGAACAGCTGCACTTTCGAGGCTGGCATCCTGAGATGCAAAGCAGCAGCATCCCCCTCAGCAGGCTGCAGTACTACAGGGCCATTGACAGGGTTTCTTGCCTGGAGTGAATCTCTGCTCCATCGCTGCTCTAGGCTCAGCACAAAAACACAGTAGAAAAGGTGGTGGGCCGTTCTTCTGGGGACCACCCTAGTTGAACACACTGTCCTTGCATCCCTTGGCTGTTTGTGTCTGTGGTGTGGAAGCACATGTTGACAGATTCTGCTGTTCTCCTGTTGTTTTCAATCATTAGATGGCTGCACACCAGCACCACCTTCCATGCAATGACAAAATCGTATCTGATTCTTTTATCCCCCCCCTTTTCTTTTTTCTCTTTGTCACTTCCTTTCTGAAGGATGTCTCAGAGGTGCTCTCCCTGCCATTATTTTAGTCTCTCCTTTCAGTCTGACTCTGTTCAAGCTCTCCTTCTCACACCGCCTCTCTTTTATTCTGCTTTGTCCTTCTACCACCACCTGTCACCCAAGCCCTTTCCTTCCCTGCTGCATTATCTTCTAGAGACCAATTGATCTCCTTTCCTAATCTCCCCCTTCCATTATTGTCTAAGATACCTTCTCCATCTCCCCCCTGACCACCACTTGTTTATGGCTTAGCCATCCTTTTCCAGCTGCCTGCCATGGAAATGTCCCCCACTTCAAACTCACCGTTGCTCTATGCCTGTCGTAGACCATAACCGTGCCACAACATTCCCTTCTGCAGCACTTGAGCCCTGCTCCTGTTCACTCAGTGCCCTGCATGAACAGCCTGTGCACCCACTGCCGTCCCTGCTTTTGGCAAGCAGCCCTGTCTCAGGCTGGGAGGATGAGCAGTGGGAAGGCTGCTCCCCAACTCTGTAATGGTTCATCCTCCAGCATTTCCTGCCTCTGGCCGTCAGGGGTAGGCTACAAGGCTGCCTGAGCTACGAGGCTCAGCGCATCTATGCTTGCTGCTGGATCTGCCTTCTTCTCTGACTTTCCTTCTTGCAGCTTTTCATCTCCCACAGGAGGCCTTCCCCAAGGATGTATTTTCCCTGGTGTTCCCTGTTGCTCCTCAATAGGGGCTCCTGGGGCTGCATTATTGCCTCTCTCTAATGCTCTTAGAATCATAGAAACAGTCAGGGTTGGAAGGGACCACAAGGAGCAGCCAGTTCCAACCCCCCTGCCATGGGCAGGGACACCCTACCCTAGAGCAGGCTGCCCACAGCCTCAGCCAGCCTGGCCTTAAACTCTTCCAGACATGAGGCCTCAACCACCTCCCTGGAACAACCCATTCCAGCCTCTCACCACTCTCATGCTCAACAACTTCCTCCTCATGTCCAGCCTGAACCTACCCACCTCCAGCTTTGCTCCATCCCCCAGTCTTGTCACTCCCTGACACCCTAAAAAGTCCCTCCCCAGCTTTTTTTCAGGCCCTCTTCAGATCCTGGAAGGCCACAAGAAGGTCACCTGGGAGCCTCCTCTTCTCCAGACTGCACAGCCCCAACTCTTTCAGTCTGTGCTCACAGCAGAGCTGCTGCAGCCCTCTCAGCATCCTCGTGGCCCTTCTCTGGACACACTCCAGCATCTCCACATCCTTCTTGTAATGGAGGCTCCAGAGCTGGATGCAGTACTCCAGGTGGGGAGTGCCCACAGCCCACAGATGCCTTTCTCTGCCTTGCCTGCTCCTTGCTTCTGGGGCCCAGACGAGCCCTGCTAGAGCCCTCATGCCACTGGTCCTCTGGAGCCTAGTGGGATGAGAATGCAAGGGCTTTGTTCTGCTTAAGTCACTGTGGAGAGGTGTGACTTCTGGGCTAGGCTGGGCTGCCTAATGATTTTGTAATGAGTCTAAGGTACTTGAATCCAAAATAACCGTTAGAGATGGCTTTGTGTAACCCTGAGCCACCCTCTTTACCATTTTGCTATGCCAAAACAGGTGTGCAGCACACTCGGGCTCTGAAGACACCTGGATCTTTTCAAAGCCTCCATTCCTCTGCAGAACTTGTGCATCCATCTTGCCCTGCCACTCCTTTATTCCTGACTCTCTTCCCATCTACTGTGACTGTTTTCTATTTTTACTACTGACAAAGGGTTGTGGGCTTAGAGACTGCTCTTGTAGCTGTAGATGTAAAATGCCTGCTGTGTGGTGTTGGTAATGAAAGAACTGCTCCTGGAAATTAACTAATTCACAGACCTAACTAATTAACTCTGCAGCCGTGCAGAGCTGTGGCGGAGTGTCAGTGTGGTTTCACTGCCAAGGGCACTGGGCTGGGGGAGAGGGAGAGAAGGGAGCTGGGGAGACACATGCCTGGGATCCTAACTCTTCTCCCAACCCCTACCACTGTAACCCAGTCATTTCCCATCCCTTTTGACCCTTCCCCATGCCCTCACTCTCTTCTTTAGCCGAGCTGCTCAGGGTAGGAGCTGTTTCTCATTATGCCTGATCAGTGCCTTGTACAGGAAGGCCTTGGCATTGTCAGGGGCACTAATCACTGCTGGTTTACACGGGATAAACACTGGAGAGGCAAAGAACTACAGAGCCAGATAGCTCCAGATATCAGTTTGGCCCTTTCTGGTTTTTCTCCCTTTGCTGCCTCTGCCTTCAGGAGCCACATGGCTTTGACAAGGGCAGGTTGATTCTCCCATGGTGGCACTGCATCCCATCTCTTCTGCTTTCCTCAAGCCCAAACCAAATCTTCCCTGGAGCTGGCAAAGGGGTTGCTCTGGAAATACATTGGAAGTGGACCAGGCTCTTCTGCCCTAAGGAGCATAATTTTGGCATCAACTCATCAGCATTAAGAGTAGACTGGGAGCCAGACGAGGTCACCCCCACTATTTCAAGGCTAGGTATTTAATGGGAGAAGTTTCCCTCCATGCATCCTCCTGTGGGGGTTCAGTACATCCATGCTACCTGCCCTGGCAAACTCTCCCCTCAATGCATGCCATTGGAGCTCCCTGGGGAGCTCTGCTGGGCACCTGTGCAGCAATTTCCTGAAAGGCTATCAGGAGCTTCCCTGCCCCGTGGGAGGGTGACCCCCTCCTCTGCCTGCCTCCTGCCCTGAGCAAGCAGCACAGTAACTGTGGCTTTTCCTTGCTGAGTAATGCACAGCTCGGATGAGTTTCTGAGGCTCAGGGTGGCCAGACTGTGTGAACTACAGAAACTATTCCACCAAGTCCCAGTGGGTTGAGGTGGTGACAGTTGCTGCTGTTTGGGATCAGGGATCATGCCAGATGTGGCAGCTGCCTGTGCTCCCAGCTGACATACCGGGCAGAGCACATCCAGCACGCGAGGCGGCATGCACACCGATGACTGTCAGGCTGGGACTACACCAATGTGTGTGCTGAGGCATGCTTAGGACTGGGGCAGGTGACAAACAGTACCTGAGAGCACTTTAGGATTAGCCTTCTGGATTCCCCCATCAAAAAAAAATCTGATGTCATTCCTAGCTCCTTTTGCTCCCCATGGATACTGCAAACACCTCGACACCACGATGCAAAAGGCGGTGCAAAGATGTCATAGATCACAGTATCACAGTCTCACAGTATCATCAGGGTTGGAAGAGACCTCACAGATCATCAAGTCCAACCCTTCACCACAGAGCTCAAGGCTAGACCATGGCACCAAGTGCCACATCCAATCCTGCCTTGAACAGCTCCAGGGACGGCGACTCCACCACCTCCCTGGGCAGCCCATTCCAATGCCAATCACTCTCTCTGACAACAACTTCCTCCTAACATCCAGCATAGACCTCCCCTGGTACAACTTGAGACTGTGTCCCCTTCTTCTGTTGCTGGCTGCCTGGCAGAAGAGACCAACCCCACCTGGCTACAGCCTCCCTTCAGGTAGCTGCATACAGCAATGAGGTCTGCCCTGAGCCTCCTCTTCTGCAGGCTGCACACCCCCAGCTCCCTCAGCCTCTCCTCACAGGGCTGTGCTCCAGGCCCCTCACCAGCTTTGTTGCTCTTCTCTGGATCTGCCAGAGGTCTAGAGAAGCAGCTACTCTCTTTACTGTGCCCACATGTAGACTCTTTCTTTTGACCTGACAGTGCTCAGCATTGTAATTATGCCAGTCTGGGCTTGCCTCTGCAGTCACCTAGATGGTCTAGATACCAGCTCATGGTTAATCTGGAGCAGGTAGCTCAGGCTAACAACAGCAGAGAGCCATTGCTTCAGCAGAGTTTTTTCCATCAACTGTGGTTGCTAATTTGCCAGATAATACTGAGAGATCTTAGGCAGCAAAAAATCAGCAATAAAACACCAGTCAGTAGTTTAAAGATTTAATTTCCCTGCTGTACCCACTCACGGCACCCAGCCTCTGTGCCATTTTACTCTAGGTCCTAGCTGTATGCCCCAGCTTTGATAGGTTTTATTGGACCATCACACACAGAGGTACATGCCTTTGCTCTGCCTCCTCCTGGTCTCTGATCTGTTGTCCTGGCCTGATCCATGTCCTGAGCTCACCCTGCAGCACTGTGCCATCTCAGGTGTTCCTGGGTGAAAGGTTGGGCTGGGGATCATCTGGGTTGGCAAGAGGACACAAGGCAACCCTGAGAGCGTAAACTCTTCACTCACAGGTGACTTTGGAGCATTCTGCCCCAGCTTTGAGAGCAATTAGCTAAGCACTTGAGCATGACTGCTGGAAAACTCATCTGTGGTTCCCTAGGTTCATCCACCTGAACCCAAGCACAGATGTCTGCCCATTGTGTAACTGCTGCTGTGCAGGACAAGCAGCTGGCATGCCACAAGCACCCGAGCACCACACCTGAAACAGGCACAGCCCTGCCTAAACCCCCAGTTGACTCCTCCTGCCTGGTCTGTGGCCTGGTCAGTGGCTTTGGTGCTGGTCACCTGCTGCAAGTGGTGGATGCAGGCAGGGGGAAGGCAGCTGACTGGCCCTGCTGAGCAGAGGTCTGGGAGTGGAAGGACTATCAGCTCCAGCCTTGGCCTCACCAGTGGGGTGAAGGGTGTGTGTGCAGCTGCAGCGTTGGGCAAGAGATGCTAATGGAAAACAGAAACTATTCAAACTGCATGGTGGTGGTGGTGGAAACACTAACAACACTAGGAGCTCAGAGCTTCTAACAGTCCTGCTAGTGCCATAACTGCTTTTCCCTTTTCTTTGTTCTTTTCATTAGGACACAGGTTTTTGGCCTGTTACACCAGACCAACAATATGCTTTAGTGTCAACAGGGTCTTGAGCAAGTCAGCATTTGTCATGCTAATCCCTACCAGAGAAAGAGAAGCAGCACATTGCTACCTCTCCATGTGATAGTCACTAGGAGGATCACCCATCTTGCAGGATCACAGGCTCACAGGACATTAGGGGTTGGAAAGGACCCAAGGAGATCATCGAGTCCAACCCCCCTGTCACAGCAGGACCACACAATCTAGCACAGACCACAGAGGAACACATCCAGACAGGCTTTGAAACGAGACTCCACAGCCTCTCTGGGCAGCCTGTGCCAGTGCTCTGGGACCCTTACAGTAAAGAAGTTCCCCCTTGTGTTGAGGTGGAACCTCCTGTGCTGCAACTTACACCCTTGCTCCTTGCCTTATCACAGGATTCCTTGATCTGTGGGGCAGGCAGAGGGGTCCTTGGCAGGGCAGCAGCAGCAGCAATCAGGAGCATGCTGTCCCTCTTGCCCAGTAGAGGTCTGCAGGGCAAGCACACTGCAAGTGGCACCTTTTGGAGAGAGGGCCTGGAGTCAGTTGTGGTTTTATTTTCCCTCTGGGAGGTGGCAGTGCACATTCTGGAGAATAATTTCATGCTGCTTGGGAGTGGTGCACATTTTGGTTTGTTTGGTTGTGTTAATTGTGTGGTAAGGAGCCTAGAGCCTTCTACTGGCATCTTTATTTATTTACATACAAATGAAGAAGGCATTAAATCAATTGCTCCTTTTTCTTTGCTCCCTCTTGTCTTATCATTGCTTCTATCACATACTCTCAGTTGTACCAGCTTTTGGTTTTTCAGCTGAATCAGGTACACCAAGTGACAGTCCCAGGCAGAACTTCCTGAAGACTCACAGAATCAGTCAGGGTTGGAAGGGACCACAAGGATCATTTAGTTCCAACTCCCCTGCCATGCCCAGGGACACCCTACCCTAGAGCAGGCTGCCCACAGCCTCAGCCAGCCTGGCCTGAAACACCTCCAGCCATGGGGCCTCAACCACTTCCCTGGGCAACCCATTCCAGCCTCTCACCACTCTCATGATGAACAACTTCCTCTTCATGGCAAGCCTGATTCTCCCTACCTCCAGCTTTGCTCCATCCCCCCAGTCCTGTCACTCCCTGACACCCTAAAAAGTCCCTCCCCAGCTTTTTTGTAGTCCCCTTCAGATCCTGGAAGGCCACAAGAAGGTCACCTGGGAGCCTCCTCTTCTCCAGACTGCACAGCCCCAACTCTTTCAGTCTGTCCTCACAGCAGAGCTGCTGCAGCCCTCTGAGCATCCCACAGAGCCTGATCTAAACAGGCAAGATTTACATCACTGACTTTCCCTTGCTGCTATTTCACTTGCATTTCAGGGCACTTCCTGACCTTATTTGCTGGCTGAGGCTTCAGTCTGTGACCCTTTGCACACCTAACCATCCCATAATGCAAAAATAAAGAAAAAAAGTTGCAGAGTATAGCATTTGTTGAAACTAGAACACTATGCTGCCTTTCAGCTGGATGGACTAAGCCTATGAGATGTCTGCTGGCCCCTTTGGTCTCCAAGACCTATGAGAATCATAGAATCATAGAATGGTTTAGGTTGGAAGGGACCTCAAGGATCATCCAGCTCCAACCCCCTGCCATAGGCAGGGACACCTCCCACTAGAGCAGGCTGCTCAAGGACTCATCCAACCTGGCCTTAAACACCTCCCTGGGCAACCTGTGCCAGTGTCTCACCACCCTCACTGCAAAGAACCCTTTCCTAACATCTAGTTTTAATCTCCCCTCTGCCAGTTTTAACCCATTCCCCCTTGTCCTGTCATTACAAGACCTTGTCAATAGTCCCTCCACAGCCTTCCTGTAGCCCCCTTCGGATACTGGAAGGCCACTACAAGGTCTCCTGAAAGCCTTCTCCTCTCCAGGCTGCAGAGCCCCAACTCTTGTAACCTGTCCTCATAGCAGAGCTGCTGCAGCCCTCTGAGCATCTTCATAGTCCTCCTCTGGACTGGCTCCAACAGTTCCATGTCCTTCTTGTGCTGGGGGCTCCAGAACTGCACACAGTACTGCAGGTGGGGTCTGAGGAGAGCAGAGCCAAGGGGCAGAATCCCCTCCCTTGCCCTGCTGCCCACACTGCTCTTGCTGCAGCCCAGCACAGGGTTGCTGTCTGGGCTGCACTCACACTGCAGGCTCATGTTGAGCTTTTCATCACTCCAGACCCCCAGGGCCTTTTCCTCAGGGCTGCTCTCAGCCATTCCCCAACCAGCCTGGAGTTGTGCTTGGGATTGCACAAATCCAACACAGGATTTTTGGGCTTGATCATTCTGCTATTTAGCAAATACTTTGTAACCAAATGGCAAACTATGAGTGAGGCCCTCTCTGCTCTCCAAACTCCATAAAAGATAATTACTCCTGGAGTTCAAGTGGTGGCATGTTTTGTCAGAGATCTGGAAGCCTAGTATGAAGCTTTCAGACAGACATTGTAATTGTGCCTATGATTATCCCCCCTCCTTTTTTGTTCCCAACAAGTTATTAAATTTGGCCATTGAAAACTTGCTTGAAAACTACAATGTCAACAATCTGCTTGTTGTGATGTGCCTGAGACCAAAATACCTGTATGCTGATTTGGGGGCACTCCTGTTAAATATATGAACTGGTGAAATCAGAAATCACAGAATCATAGAATCAAGCAGGTTGGAAGAGACCTCCAAGCTCAGCCAGTCCAACCTAGCACCCAGCCCTGTCCAGTCAACCAGACCATGGCACTAAGTGCCTCACGATCTTGGAGGTCTCTTCCAACCTGGTTGATTCTATGATTCTCTCCAGTCCAACCTAGCACCCAGCCCTAGCCACTCAACTAGATCATGGCACTAAGTGCCTTGTGATCTTGGAGGTCTCTTCCAACCTGGTTGATTCCCTGACTCTATGATTCTCTCCTGTCCAACCTAGCACCCAGCCCTAGCCACTCAACTAGATCATGGCACTAAGTGCCTTGTGATCTTGGAGGTCTCTTCCAACCTGGTTGATTCCATGACTCTATGATTCTCTCCTGTCCAACCTAGCACCCAGCCTTAGCCAGTCAAGTAGATTATGGCACAAAGTGCCTCATCCAGGCTTTGCTTCAACTCCTCCAGGGACTCCACCACCTCCCTGGGCAGCCCATTCCAATGCAAATCACTCTCTCTGGCAACAACTCAATGTGTGGTCTTGAGGGCTGAGGAACCTGTGACTGCTGTTAAGTGGCAGTAGCAGGACCAAGGCAGCCTTGGTCCTTCCCAGAGGTACAACTATATGTCTGTATCATGCAGAGGTCAGAGCAAGGGGCACTCTTCACTCTGCTTTGACCCTATGTGTTTGCTTTTAAACTTGGACTCTTCTTTGTCTCTGACAATAACTACTGCAGAGGGATGCTGGCCTCTTTGCTTGCCCTAAATGCTGTCAGACTTAGCTCATTACTCTCCTAATGATGATCTGACAAAGGCTTTTGCCTGATTAACTGGCAGTGTTACAGGTGTGTGGAACACTTGTCAGTACCTTGCTACTACATGCCTAATTTTTCAAGCAGCTGGGTGTGCTAGCTTCCTTTGCAAAACATCCCTGCACATTTACCTGTGATTATTCCACTAACATGGGCTGCATCATAAAGGTTTTGCACACAAAGGTTCCAGTGATATGCCCTAGGATTTCCAACCCCCCTCCAAAACATCCAAACAGGCAACCCAAACCAAAACTAAACCAGGCTCTGCATGCAGGTGCTGATGTAACTGGTGCTCTGATAAGGAGGAGTGAGCAGAGAAATAGCATGACACAGCAGCCCTCCAGATGGTTGTGGGTACTCTGGACAAGGATGGTCCAACACCCACTCTGGGAAAGGCAGCATGGCATTTATACAATCATGGAATCATAGAAGCAATCAGGTTGGAAGAGACCTCCAAGTTCATCCAGTCCGACCTAGCACCCAGCCCTGTCCAGTCAACCAGACCATGGCACTAAGTGCTCCATCCAGTCTTGTCTTGAATTGCATGTCCCTGCTTCTCTTACCCTTCTCTTATCTTAGAGAGGAACTCCAGCTGCTGCAGCCCATGGCACAAGTTAGAATCATAGAATCAACCAGGTTGGAAGAGACCTCTAAGCTCAGCCAGTCCAACCTAGCACCCAGCCCTAGCCAATCAACCAGACCATGGCACTAAGTGCCTCATCCAGGCTTGGCTTCAACACCTCCAGGGACGGCGACTCCACCACCTCCCTGGGCAGCCCATTCCAATGCCAATCACTCTCTCTGACAACAACTTCCTCCTAGCATCCAGCCTAGACCTGCCCTGGCACAACTTGAGGCTGTGTCCCCTTGTTCTGTTGCTGCTTGCCTGGCAGAAGAGCCCAACCCCACCTGGCTACAGCCTCCCTTCAGGTAGTGGTAGACAGCAGTGAGGTCTGCCCTGAGCCTCCTCTTCTGCAGGCTGCACACCCCCAGCTCCCTCAGCCTCTCCTCACAGGGCTGTGCTCCAGGTTTGCACGCTGCCTTTACCTCTCATTTCCCTGTCTTTTTAAAACAGCAAAGGACGTTTTCACTCCTCAGAAAACAGATCTTGCCACCACCTGCACATCTCTGCAATCAAACAGAGGTTTTGGAGCAATGCAGTGGGGAAGGTGAGAGGTTTCCAGGCAGTGCAACAGCGCACAGTGACAGAGGAGGAACTGCTCGGGCAGGGAGGAACATCAACATTTTGCACACACAGGGGTTTTTTTTCACCGTTTGGGCGAAGCTCTTCTGCTCCTCTGGCTGTGTTGCTAGGAGAGAAGTGCTCTGCCCTCTTCGTGGCTATGAATAGCTCGTTCTTGTTTATCCAGCCCAGCTCCGCCTGCTGGTTACAACCACAAGCAGCACCATCTTACTGCATGACACCACCATCGAACAATGCAAGAGGAACAGACTTCTCTCCGGCAGAGAAGACTTCAAGATGCCGCTCCAGTGCAGGGTCCAGAGCCGTCCTTCTCTCGCCTCACTCCACAGCGCATCCTCGGCCTCCTGTGAAGAGATCTAAACCCAGCTGGACACTGCAGTGTGATCTCCAGAAAGCAACGCTGACAGGCAGGACCTGCAAATCAGTAACCTAGCTGGAAAACACATGCACAGTCACTTCGGGGTCCTTTGCTTCTCTTGCAGTGTTGGAGCCTTTCATGAACCGGAAAAGTTACTTTTCTTTGTGTTTAGTGAGCACTGAGACTGTTGCATAAGCCCAGGAATGAGAGGACTGGTGGTGAGCAGCTCAGGGACCAGGGGGTGTGCAGTCTGGAGGAATCATAGACTCAAGGAGGTTGGAAGAGACCTCCAAGCTCAGCCAGTCCAACCTAGCACCCAGCCCTGTCCAGTCAACCAGACCATGGCACTAAGTGCCTCATCCAGGCTTTGCTTCAACACCTCCAGGGATGGTGACTCCACCACCTCCCTGGGCAGCCCATTCCAATGCCAATCACTCTCTCTGCCAACAACTTCCTCCTAACATCCAGCCTAGACCTCCCCTGCCACAACTTAAGGCTGTGTCCCCTTGTTCTGCTGCTGGTTGCCTGGCAGAAGAGTCTGACCTACTCCTGGCCATAATCTCCCTTCAGNTTCTCCCTAGTATCAGGTGATAGGAGAGGCAATGGCCTGAAATGGTGCCGGGGGCGGGTTAGGTAGGAGATGAGGGAAAATTCCTTTGCTGCAAGAGTGGTCAGGCATTGGAACAGGCTGCCCAGGGAGGTGGTGGGTCCCCATCCCTGGAGGTGTTCAAGAAAGGTGTGGCCATGGCATTTTGGGATGTAGCTTAATGAGCATGGTGGTGTTGAGTTGATGGTCAGGCTGGATGATCTTGGAGGTGTTTTCCTACCCAAACAATTCTGTGATACTGTGATAAGGGACTTCAAGAAATGTAACAGATGGCTTGAAAATTGGCAATAATGGGATTCCTGAGATTTTCCTATGAATATTTTATGTAAGGTCTTACTGTGAAAGAGGTATCTATGGAAATGGAATTGGATGGGCTATAATGGCAATGGGAAAAACTAACAGGGATCATAGAATCAATCATAGTTGGAAGGGACCACAAGGATCAACTAGTTCCATCTCCCCTGCCATGCCCAGGGACACCCTACCCTAGAGCAGGCTGCCCACAGCCTCAGCCAGCCTGGCCTTAAACACCTCCAGCCATGGGGCCTCAACCACCTCCCTGGGCAACCCATTCCAGCCTCTCATCACTCTCATGCTCAACAACTTCCTCCTCACCTCCAGCCTGACTCTCCCCACCTCCAGCTTTGCTCCATTCCCCCCAGTCCTGCCACTACCTGAGAGCCTAAAAAGTCCCTCCCCAGCTTTTTTGGAGCCCCCTTCAGATCCTGGAAGGCCACAAGAAGGTCACCTGGGAGCCTCCTCTTCTCCAGACTGCACAGCCCCAACTCTTTCAGTCTGTGCTCACAGCAGAGCTGCTGCAGCCCTCTCAGCATCCTCCTGGCCCTCCTCTGGACACACTCCAGCATCTCCACATCCCTCTTGTAATGGGGGCTCCAGAACTGGATGCAGTACTCCAGGTGGGGTCTCAGCAGAGCGGAGCAGAGGGGGAGAATCACCTCCCTGGCCCTGCTGGCCACACTTCTCCTGCTGCAGCCCAGGATCATCCCCACATTCTGCTAATGGGGAAAACCAACTCAAGTCTAAAGTTACCCTCTCTGGCAACAGCTGCACCCAGTAGCCTTTCTCCACTGCTCAAAATCTGACTCTTCCCAGCCATTTTTGAACATTGATGAAGATGACTTGGCCATTTTTTCCAGTCCCTGGACTTCCTAATGCCCAATCAGCTCTGGGTGAGGCCATATCGTCTTGCAGCTGATGAGAGCTGCTGCTCTTGGCAGGATGGATTTCTCCCCTTCCCTCGTTACCATAACGTTTCTCTTCTGTTTACTTTCCCATTGCTCTGCCCGTGGGCCCAGTTCAGGTTGGCATGTAAGCACATGTTTCATCTCACTGACCTCCTGGTACTTCATGTATGAGAGAAAACATGGGTCTCTTTGCCCAGTGCCTGGGTTTGAATTTTAGGTTAAAGAGACATGAGAGAAAAGCCAGAAGTGGTTGCCCAAGAGTGGACTGGAGCATGAACTTTCTCTGCTGAAAGCTCAACCTGCCAGGCTGGTGACTCCTGCACATGCTTCCTCTCCAGGGTGTGTGCATGGCCAAGGAAGCCACAGCTCTTTTAAGAGAATCACACTGCCTTGGGCAGAAGAGGTGAGTGTGCCCTCTCTCTCTGAAGCAGTAGCAGCTCAGAGCTGGAGCACATCCACGGCAGATGCAGACAGGAAAGCCCTGGGGCAGAGGAGTCAGGCTGGGTATTCCATATTCTCCAGGGGTGCTTTAACCCTTTTGGACATTGCACCCTAAAAAGAGGTGTCATCCTGTTTGGGGGCTCATGCTGAGCCCATCCTGCAGGTATTTAGGCACACATCTAGCTCAGTGTCAAACCTGGTGGGCCTGAGGTGTCAGGACATCTGCACCAGGCACAAGCTGAACAAGTGTTTGCAGAATCATAACTTGCACTCAGATGTCTAAAATTCACCTGTGTCCTGCTCTAGGAGACTAAGAGATTGCTTTTAAATGGCTCATTGTCTGAAAAGTAGAAATTACAATTATAGAATCAGCCAGGTTGGAAGAGACCTCCAAGCTCAGCCAGTCCAACCTAGCACCCAGCCCTGTCCAGTCAACCAGACCATGGCACTAAGTGCCCCATCCAGGCTTGCATGCTATACATTTCACATCCACAGTGTGCAGCTGACCTATGCTGAGTGTCTGGAAGTTCATCAGCCATTCATTCAGTTCATCATCTGAAAGACTTGATGAGCACATGGAAATTCTGGGTACCTGTATGCAGTATTGAGACTTAATCCCAAAAAAATTCCCAGGTGGAGAAAGATGAAATGTCCATGAAAATATGAACACATAGGAGCTCACAGTGTTGGAAAAAAAGAGGTGGTCATCTGTATCTGTACAGCAACCACTTCTCAGTGTTCTGGATGGTGGAAGGTTTGTGTCCACCCTGCTTCTCTGACCTTGCATGGCTTCCCCTCTGATTGCTCATACACACAACCCATCTCATCATGTGTTGGATGATTCTGACTGCTGCCTGTCTCTTCAGCACTTGAAGCACATGTTCTGAAATGCAGTGCTTGGTCACACAGGTGCTTTCAGCGCTTTGGAGAGGCTTTCAGTCTCAACATGAGCCAGCAGTGTGCACATACAGCCCAGAAAGCCATCAGACCTGCTCTGCAGCAGGAGAAGTGTGGCCAGCAGGTCAAGGGAGGTGATTCTCCCCCTCTACTCTGCTCTGCTGAGACCCCACCTGGAGTACTGCATCCAGTTCTGGAGCCTCCATTACAAGAAGGATGTGGAGATGCTGGAGTGTGTCCAGAGAAGGGCCAGGAGGATGCTGAGAGGGCTGCAGCAGCTCTGCTGTGAGCACAGACTGAAAGAGTTGGGGCTGTGCAGTCTGGAGAAGAGGAGGCTCCCAGGTGACCTTCTTGTGGCCTTCCAGGATCTGCAGGGGCCTCCAAAAAAGCTGGGGAGGGACTTTTTAGGCTGTCAGGGAGTGACAGGACTGGGGGGAATGGAGCAAAGCTGGAGGTGGGGAGAGTCAGGGGGAGGTGAGGAGGAAGTTGTTCATCATGAGAGTGGTGAGAGGCTGGAATGGGTTGCCCAGGGAGGTGGTTGAGGCCCCATGGCTGGAGGTGTTTCAGGCCAGGCTGGCTGAGGCTGTGGGCAGCCTGCTCTAGGGTAGAGTGTCCCTGCCCATGGCAGGGGAGTTGGAACTGGCTGATCCTTGTGGTCCCTTCCAACCCTGACTGATTCTATGATTTTCAATTACAATGTCAAGAGGCTTTTGTTTCCCTTTAAAAGACTCAGAAAACTTGAGGTGACAGGCTCAGGAGACGGCAGAACCTTTCTAAAGACCCTGTGCACCAGTAGGCACAGCTGCTGCAGTGTGTCCCCTTGCAGGGACAGTAGGAGACTGTGCTAGTCTGAGGCAGATTGGAATATTTTAGTGAGAACAATTAGATTATAGGCTGTGGACAGGAGACACTGGTGATGTCTGCTTCACTCATGGGCTTGCTGAGATGTACAAAAACAAGAACATATGACAGAGTGTGTGAGAGTGTGAGAGTCTCTATAGCAGTCAGTGCCTGTGCTTTTTTTCCTGAGCTTTGGCAGCGTAACACAACTAATTCTTCTTCCAATCCCCCTTGCTGATCCTCCAAATTCACCTTGCACATAAGGCATACTCTGGGATAAGGTAGAGGGGTGGAAAGAAGGTGGAAGGGTGGTTGGGCACTCTGGTTTCTGGGAGGGCTGTTGTGTTTCTGTATTACTTTTAACTCAGGATGAGATTGAACAAGGCCAAGTGCAGGGTTCTACACTTTGGCCACAACAACCCCAAGCAGCACTACAGGCTGGGGACAGAGTGGCTGAGAGCAGCCAGGCAGAGAGGGAGCTGGGGGTGCTGGTAGAGAGGAGCTGAAGATGAGGCAGCAGTGCCCAGGTGGGCAGCAGAGCCAATGGCATCCTGGGCTGGCTCAGGAGCAGTGTGGCCAGCAGGACAAGGGAGGTTCTTCTGCCCCTGTGCTCAGCACTGCTCAGGCCACACCTTGAGTGCTGTGTCCAGTTCTGGGCTCCTCAATTCAAGAGAGATGTTGAGGTGCTGGAAGGTGTCCAGAGAAGGGCAGCAAGGCTGGGGAGGGGCCTGGAGCACAGCCCTGTGAGGAGAGGCTGAGGGAGCTGGGGGTGTGCAGCCTGCAGAAGAGGAGGCTCAGGGCAGAGCTCATTGCTGTCTGCAACTCCCTGAAGGGAGGCTGTAGCCAGGTGGGGTTGGTCTCTGCTGCCAGGCAAGCAGCAACAGAACAATGGGACACAGCCTCAAGCTGTGGCAGGGGAGGTCTAGGCTGGATGTTAGGAGGAAGTTGTTGGTAGAGAGAGTGATTGGCATTGGAATGGGCTGCCCAGGGAGGTGGTGGAGTCACTGTCCCTGGAGGTGTTCAAGCAAAGCCTGGATGAGGCACTTAGTGCCATGGTCTGGTTGATTGTCTAGGGCTGGGTGCTAGGTTGGACAGGACCTTGGAGGTCTCTTCCAGCCTGGTTGATTCTATGATTCTGTGATTTCTGTCTATAGCTGTAACTATTGTAACTATCTGCCTGCATCTTGTGCTAAGCTGTGAATATAAAGCTTCATTCCTTGACTTCCAATTGGTTGAGTCTTAGTCTGGGTGATTTCAGAAGAGGGGTGGGGGGCAGGTAATTCCCAAACCATCACAGAGACAAAGCTGGATGTGATGACCACTCCATATAATCTGGCTTTGCTTTCAACAGGTTGAGTGTGTCAGCCATCCTCTTCTGACCTCCTGGAATGCCAGCTCTCAGCACTCACCATGGCGAGAGTCCTGCTGAGGAGAGCACTTGGGCAGCCTACTCAAGAGGCCTGACTGACACCTTTGCCCAAGGCTTCAGTTCACAGCACATTCTGCTGACTCCCAAGTGCCTGAAAGCAAACAGTTTTCCTGCCTGTCAAATTCTAGCCTGTATCTTCTTCCACCTTTTTGATACTTCTCCACATTGTCTCCGGTCCTTTCACCAGACCTCTTGTTGCTACCTTGCTCTTGTAGCTGGAAAATTTGCAAGGGTGCCTCTCATTTTCCAGCCTTTGCACCTGGCTTTGCTCTTCTCTCTTTGCAGTCCTTCTTGGTTGCAGTCTTTCTTCCCTGCATGACCTCTGTTTCTCTTCCCTGGAAAGTTGCTCATTTGCATCTGTCTTAGTATCGGATGTAAGTTGCAGCACAGGAGGTTCCAGCTCAACACAAGGAGGAACTTCTTTACTGTAAGGGTCCCAGAGCACTGGCACAGGCTGCCCAGAGAGGTTGTGGAGTCTCCTTCTCTGGAGCCTTTCAAGGCCTGGTGAATGTGGGGCAGGCTGTGGATGCAGTCTACCTGGACTTCAGCAAAGCCTTTGACACTGTCTGCCACAACAAGCTCCTGGCACAGCTGGCAGCTCGTGGCTTGGACAGATTCACTCTGTGCTGGGTCAGGAACTGGCTGGAAGGCCAAGCTCAGAGAGTGGTGGTGAATGGTGCCACATCCAGTTGGCAGCTGTCACCAGTGGTGTGCCCCAGGGATCAGTGCTGGGCCCAGTCCTGTTCAATATCTTTATTGATGATCTGGACCAGGGGATTGAGTCCAGCATCAGT
>WAAF01020827.1:12997-47629 GCA_013400475.1 Tricholaema leucomelas | reverse complement strand
TTTGAAGAATTCCCAATTGAATTAGAATCTGCAAATACATCTAAACTAGTTTTGTGTGTAGTTTGGGAGGCAGGGTTTTCAGGAAAATAAAATAATCCTATTTTTTATAATCTCTGACTCAGCCACATTAATTCCCTGCCTCCATGACAAGTATACAGCAAGAACAGCAAGAAGTGGCTGAAATGTCTAGTCTTTGTTATTAGAGGCAGTAAGGTTATCTGGGCTAGAGTTAATCTCTTCTTTACAGACCACTCTCCAGTCACCATTGTGATGCTGCAGACACCTCTCCTAATCCCACCATCACCCCTCCCCTCTGTGGCTATTTACTAGCCTGTGCAGAAGGCTTTCCTGTCATTTAGCCACTTGTTCCTCCTATCACCTCCTCTTTCGTAGCCCAGATGTCCTTTAAGACTTTAATAGGGTAAGAATGGTTTAAAGTGCAATAGAGGAAAGATTTCTGAAGCAGGGGCAGCTGTCTTCCTGGCTCCAAGCAGCCTCAAAACTCAAGTTATGCATCCCACTACAGAAAAAAATAGATATACAATAAATTAAGAAATTCAGTAATTACATTTACAAGTGATTTGCATGACACATTTTAATTGTTTCTTCTCATGAGCAGGACAGTGTACCAAAGCTCATACATCCAAAGCTGTAAAAGACAACATCCTCCTTTCAGATGTTCCCAAATGCACATCTGTGCAGATGTCCCATATCCAAATCTCACATGGACAGTAACAAAGGGTGCATCACATGCCATAAGCAAACTGCTTTCCTCTGTCAGATCTTTTAATTTCCCCTTCCATTATTTTTACATACTTTACAAATCTAACTGAGCCACAGGTTTTCACAGGTTCATACACAATCAAGTATCTATATAGTCTGAAACAGTCTGCATATATTGAAATAGCAGCAGTAACTATAAATGAAGCCCACGATTAAGATATTTCTGTCTTAGATCTGTTCCAAAACAGGTCTTTGCAAAGGGCTAGAACATGGGGGTGCTGGTGGATGGGAAGCTCAACATGAGCCAGCAGTGTGCACTTGTAGCCCAGAGGGCCAACCAGATCCTAGGCTGCATCAGAAGTGTGATTCTCTCCCTCTACTCCACTCTGCCGAGACCCTACTTGGAGTACTGCATCCAGTTCTGGAGCCCCCATTACAAGAGGGATGTGGAGATGCTGGAGCAAGTCCAGAGAAGGGTCACAAGCATGATCAGAGGGCTGGAGCACCTCTGCTATGAGGACAGACTGAAGGAGTTGGGGATGTTCAGTCTGGAGAAGAGGAGACTCTGAGGTGACCTTATTGTGGCCTNGTGTTTAAAAGTCTTCAGTGGAAAAATAAATAAAGGTGCGAGATGTTTTTTTTTTTTCTTTTCATAGAATCATAGAATCAAGCAGGTTGGAAGAAACCTCCAAGGTCATGGCAGGCCAATCTCCAATCTATCACCCAGCCCTGTCGAATCAATTAGACCATGGCACTAAGTGCCTCATCCAGTCTCTTCTTGAGCACCAACAGGGACAGCGAATCCACCACCTCCCTGGGCAGCCCATTCCAATGCCAATCACTCTCTCTGTGAAGAACTTCCTCCTAACATCCAGCCTATACCTTCCTCAGCACAACTTGGGACTGTGTCCCCTTGTTCTGTTGCTGGTTGCCTGAGAGAAGGGACCAAGCCCCATCCGGCTACAGCCTCCCTTCAGGTAGTTGTAGACAGCAATGAGGTCTGCCCTGAGCCTCCTCTTCTCTAGGCTAAGCAATCCCAGCTCCCTCAGCCTCTCCATTATTTGTACTCTCAGTGAGATGTCCTGAAAATGTAGGTGTGGTACTTCTATTTTAGAAGGGGAGGTAATCAAACTGAAAATCTATATGCCCATTGCCTCATCTTCACCAATATGCCATGTTTTGATGTCAAAATATATGTAAATAAGTTTAAAATATGTGGAAATTTGGAGAGGTGAGGGGGGGAGAGGAAAGAAATATTGTTAGGCCAGACTTTTACCACACCAGGCTAACCTGATACATATAATATGATAAATGAGTATTTTTCAAAGCCTAGCTTGCATTGTCTACATAAATCTTTTGCCATAATATGAGAAAGTAACTAAAGTGAAGAAGGCAGAGATGAGAAAAACTTGCAAAACAAGAGGGATTTAACTGAGCAATGGCAGCTAGTGACTCTCAACATGCCAAGTTGACAGTTGCAAGGTCAGTTTTGAAATATTGACTAAATAATCATATCCTATCTGTAGTGTCAATAATTATTTCTGATTGCAGCAGCTATGCCTTTTGCACATCCATCTCAAGTATTTATGCATCCCCTTTCCCACGTCATTGCTGCTTGCATCTGCATTCCAACACTTCAAGTGTATGTCCTCAGGGTCTAGGGCAAAGGATGGCTAAAGTGGTTCCTGGGTAGTCCTTCTGTTTCTGAACCTGCATAAGTTTCTATTTCAATATAATGGCTCATAGGGAGTTCTTTGGCAGCCATTATGTGGACAACAGTAATGGCCAGAACCACTACTAAACCCTGTGCTTGAAGGCATTCCCTTCCCTGCTTTCCTGCCACAAATGTACATCACTTACAGCTTCAGCACTGGTCACAAAGTTATTATACAAAATAGTTGGGAAATGATCATGAGTGAATTGTCCTTGACTCTCTGCCAGCAATGCCCAAGTCCAGATGGTCAAGTAAGGATTAAGATCTACTCATGTGCTCTACAGCCATAGCAACTGCATGAAGAGCACACATAAATTGAAAACCTTCTTCTTAGCAAAATTCTTGTGTACAAAGTAAATGGACTCTTTCATCACCTTTCAGTGCATAAGTGTTGAGTGCTGCAGGATGTGCACTATGTTCAACAACGTCCCCTTCTTAGTGAACATCTAAACAAAAGTATATACCTTGAAAAGTAAATTCAGAAGTTTCTCTTCCGTGTTCTTTCTATCTACTGTAAAAATAATAATAATAATTCTAAAAATACATTTCTTAGGCAGAAACATACTTCTTTCCACTCCTGCAATAAGGTTTTCACCTGCTAAGGACTAGAAATTTTATCCTCTTCAACCAAAATACCAGTAGTACAATCTGGAAAGGAAAACTGTGTTTAACGGTCAGTGATGATGCTGATGTGAATACAGGCAGATGCTCTTTGAACCTTTCAGGCTACGGGTGGGAACTCACACATCATAGTATTAAGAACTGAATGGAGACTCAAAGAGATAGGTAGGCTGGTCATCATTTCCATTGCTAAAAATAGCTGATTAAATATGATACAAGTATTTACAAGTTTACATAACAAAGTGAGGAAAGAAATATGGATTCTACTGCTTATAGACCCAGAAGAATATTTCAGCTAAGTATAAATACAGGAAAGTTAATCAGTCACTGCAGACAAAGGTAGTTTTCTCATCTCAGCACTGTATTTCACAACATTCACCCAAAGAAGTAAGCAGATGTTATACAGAATGTATGACAGAATGTTATACAGAAATGGAAGGAAGCCAAAAATAAGATAAGGCCTCTAGATGTTTCATTCAATGACATCCTGCTATAAAATACTCTTCGAAAACAATTTCAAAACAGTACTAAACCAGTTCTAATAGCTGGTGTGGAAAGAGGCATATGATCAACAGAGAAACAGAACAGAAGCATCTGTTCCAATGTATTCTACAGCTGAAGCTTTCCTGTGTTCTTCATCCAAAAGTTTGCCTTTCATCTAAGAAAAGCCCTTACTGCCACAGATTCTGTAATTGCTCTGCCAGTAAGATGAGGCACAGAAAATTGTCTCTCTCTTTAGAAGACTTGTTTCTAATCCTGCCAGACCTGACTCTTCCCCGCTGCTGCAAGGTCTTCTCTAACTACTACTGAGAGAAGGTGTTTGATGAGCCTTGGAGTAACCCGATGCCGTGTCAAACGCTGAGACATTAGTTACACAAAAGAAGCAGGCATCCCAGTGACTTCAAGTGGTCACACCAGAACAGACATTTACACTCCTTTCCTTTGATAGTGCTGTTAGTATCCATCATCACCACATTGCCAAGTGGTGCTCCAATATGGTGCACTCATGTGAGGTTTGGGTACAGAGACAAACCTATCACATGTATGACAGGAAAGTGTGCACGGATCCTCAGAGCTGCACTCACACTGCAAAATACCTAAATTCTTCTCAAACTCCACACTGGATGATCACCTGAGGGTCTTTATGTGTTCCCATGCTGTCACTCTTACAGAGAAATATCTTTCCAAAATTTGGAGAAATGAGTGCAAGGTTGACTAGCAACATTATATCATTTACAGCTTGATGTGATATAGAAGAATCAAGGTTCAGTTGTTCAGATTCTTCATTCCTCAAAGCAAGTAACAGAAAACAACCTCCCAAGAAGACTTAAGTGAAATTAGACACTTTGTACATCAAAAAGTGTACTCCACTTATATTTGTGAGGAGCTAATTAACAGTAGTATAATAACTCTATCCCTTTCGCCTTCATCAGTGCTAAATCTTGAGATGCTGTCAGACTTACTAGCTGGCACTGTGGGCATTCAAGAACACACTCCCAACAAACTGCTGAGGTGAAACAATAGTACACACATTCCAGTAGCAGCCAGGCTAGACAACTCTGCCCTGGCTTAGTCTGTGTTTGGGTGACTCACTGTCGGAGAAATCATGGCATGAAAATACAGCAAAGAGCACACATGTCTGTGTAAATGTAGGTCAGACCACAACAGCATGTTTTTGAAGAGGTCAATATCACTCAAATGGTAGAAACAGATTTCTGTAGTGGGGCAGAAAGAATTATTAAGGCACAGGACTCCCATAGATTTGGAGGAAGTGGTCTACTGGGCTAGCTTGAGCATAAGCAGCAAAGGGCATTGCTTAATGGCAGCTTGCCACAGTGGAAGTATGCTAAGAGCGGGAACCCATTAGGATCAGGTTATTCAACACCTTCAGCAAAGACTGAGAAAAGGCAGTAAGGAGAGTGTTCTCTAAACAAGCTGGAAACTCGTTGAAATATTAAAATGGCATCACACTGGCAAGGAGCTCTGAAAAGAATTCACAAAAGAACTTAACAGTAGCTTTAGCCTGAATAAATAAAATGCATCTAGGCAAAACTGCCCTAAACTGTGTTGACTTCAAACTCACATTGAACCATGTCCTAGCAGTTGGGACAGAGAAAGAGGATGACAAGGTCACTTCAAAATGACCAGCTCCGCATGCAGTGACAGTCAAAATAGACAATAAATTATTAAGTATCATTAGGAACAGTACTGAGCAAAGACAGAGAGTGCCATTTCTCCCTATATAAAATATTGGTTTGCCAAAGTATAAAGCTGTTGGCCAGAAGAGCATCTTCCCTGTGAAGAGAGACTCAAAAGGCCAGGACTTTGCAGTGTAGGCATGAAATGGCTGAAAGGGGTAAGCTAAGGCTTTGCAAGCCTATAAATACACTGAAAGGCTGAATGCAGATCTACTGTCACAAACTTTGTGCTGTAACAAGGGTATTTGATGAGTTTTGTAGTCTTCCAAGGTTGCTTCTGGCCTGAGTTACTTTTTGATGCCCACTCCTCCAGACTTCTCCTCACTCAGGGCTCCCCAACTTTTCTCTTCCTCTCTAGCACACAGACACCACCTACACCCTTATATATGTCACCTCATTTCTGAAAGACTTTTGGCTTGAAAATTAATACAGATTCCATAGAAACTTGCAAGTAATAAAAATACACATTAATAAACATGAAAACACTCTTCTCATTAATTTAACAGTGTACCACCTGTGGTTGCTATTGTATTGCTTATTTTTCATTAAAATTCAAGGTCAATACTTAGCCTTTCCATATGCAGGCCTCTAACAGGTACATAATTTATTTTCTTAATAGCCACCATGCTCCTGTGTTTGACTAAATTGAATCCTAATTCAAATACATAGAGTTACATAGAATTCAGATACATAGAATTACATTATTGCTGTCTACAACTATCTGAAGGGAGGTTATAGACAGGTGGGGGTTGGTCTCTTCTCCCAGGCAAGCAGCAACAGAACAAAGGGACACAGTCTCAAGTTGTGCCAGGGAAGGTATAGGATGGATGTTAGGAGAAAGTTCTTCACCAAGAGAGAGTGATTTGCCATTGGAATGGGCTGCCCAGGGAGGTGGTGGAGTCACCGTCCCTGGGGGTATTTGAGCAAAGCCTGGATGAGGCACTTAGTGCCATGGTCTAGTTGACTGGATAGGGCTGGGTGATAGGTTGGACTGGATGATCTTGGAGGTCTCTCCCAACCTGGTTGATTCTATGATTCTATGATAGCTGAACAGTCAGTATATAATAAAAAAAAAAAACCTTGGTTAGGCATTATTACAGTGCTAGATTTTGCAGATTCCTTCCTAAGAGCTCAGGAAAGATTTCCCTTAAATATTGCATTGAATGGTTTTACTTTTGTAAAATGCATGATCAGAAAGTTCAAAACCATGTCAGTCAGATGCAAAGTACTATACTCTGGTAGGGGAGAAAAGAGCAACCTGGATAACAGCAGTTCATTTTTTTGCTACAAGCTTAATTTCATTCAGAAGAGTGTTTTTCTACATGCTACCCAAGGCCATCTTTATTAGTATCCATACTACTCCATTGTCCTTGATAACTCTGGTATCTCCTCTGAACCAAGGAGGGGGCTAGTTGAAAGAGGTTTTTGTGTTGGTTGGGTTTGGTATTGGGTTGTTTTGTTTTGTTTTGTTTTACACATAACTTCTTATTGTTAAATCAATCCAGGTGATGATGGGTGAGAAATAGTGACTCCCTACACCATTGATGGATTTCAGACTATACTTCCAAAATGATCAGAAGTCAAACTTTTAAGAATAAAAGTCCGCAACATTCCTTAAGCTTTTAAAAGATGTCAAAACAGTTTCAGCAATATCACAGTCAATTGTGAATGCACTGCCCTGCCTGGGACATGCACAAAGTACACTATTGCTTTCTCACCATGCCTCTGTGGCTACATCTCTTATTTGCTGGAGTAGTTCAAATAGCTTCATCTGATGATTCATCCAGTTGGCAACCAGTCACTAGTGGAATCCCCCAGGGATCAGTGCTGGGCCCAGTCCTGTTTAATATCTCTATTAATGATCTGAATGAGGGGATTGATAAGTTTGCGGAGGACACCGAGTTGGGAGCATCTGTAGATCTGTTAGAATGTAGGAGGGCTCTGCAGAAGGACTTGGACAGGCTGGATAGATGGGCACAGTCCAATGCCATCAGATTCGTCAAGGCCAAGTGCCGAGTTCTGCACTTGGCCCCAACAACCCCATACAGCGCCACAGGCTGGAGACAGAGTGGCTGAGGAGCAGCCAGGCAGAGAGGGACCTGGGGGAACTCATTGATGTTAAGGAGGAGTTTGAATCTGGGGTGTAGGAGTGAATTGTAGTGAGGCTGATGTAAAAATTACTGAATAGTTTATTAAAGAAAATTTCCCCAAACATATTTACAGTTAACACACAATAGGCTCTATTATGTGGTTGGTGAAACTATTTTTTGCAGAATGTATATACGGAGTCAGATTAAATTAAAATGATTTATGAAAGGGTTTTATTAAATATTTATAACCTGAGAGTCTGCAGCACAAACTGCCGCTTAAAGGCTAAGCACAAACTTGAGTAAAGAGAGCTAGTTTACTCACTGGTTAAGAGTCTCAATATTTGCAATCCAATACATAAATAGGAAAAACGTAGTTGCAGCCACGTGGTGGACTTTCACGTGGTGGACTTTCACATGGTGATGGTGCGATGGAGCTTTGCTGCTTGTTTAGTCCAGATTGAGCACGCTGTCTGAAAAGGCCCACAGACACAGACAGTCTTCTGTGGCTCTCAGGATGTCATCAGAGTGGTGAGCCGCCTGGGCAAAGCGGGATCCAGGTTTGTGGGCTGGAGCGGTCCTATTGAGCGTGGTGTACGGCAATGAGTCAGCCCTCAGGCTGGAGCAGCGGCTGGCACGGTGCTCCGGCAGGTCCCGGTGTAGCAACTCATTGCTAGGCCATTGCTATGTCGTTACCTACACTCAGGCTCGGCTGAGCTCAAGTGGGCAGCTGTATCTCAGCCTAAGGGCAAGCCATTTTCAGTCCCTCAGCTTGGTCAGACAGGGTCAGGGCTGCCAGTCATAGGCAAGTCCCCAATTACGCGCAATGCAAAATGTCATGGCAGAGAGAGGCACATAAGGCAAACGGGTAGTGGACAAAACAAAAGCAGCAGCAGCAAACAAGCAGTTTGCCAGGGTTTTAGGCATTTTGGTCAGCGTCTTTGACCAATAGCAAAGGTGAAACCACCCCTAGAACCAATCCTGAGTCATTTCTTCAAAAAAAGGACGACGCACAGGCCTAGGATCGTGACCTGTGCTTATCACAAAACAAAGCAAGCTGCAAAACGAGGCCAAATATGATGTCTGTGAGAGACTGAGAGGCGCCAAAGCTTTTGTCTGCTTCCCTGCTTCTTCCACCCAGGAAGAAGCAGGAAAAGGGGCCAAGGTGGGTATTCAGGCAGGTGTTCAGAGCATGTGATGGATATGTATTCTGGATATAATTTGGACCTTCCACCACAGTTGACAGCCAACTGAACATGAGCCAGCAGTGTGCCTAGGGGGCCAAGAAGGCCAAGGGCATCCTGGCCTGTATCAAGAATAGTAAGAATAGTGTGGCCAGCAGGACCAGGCAAGTCATTCTGTCCCTATACTCAGCATTAGTTAGGGTGCACCTTGAGTACTGTGTCCAGTTGTGGGCCCCTCAATTTAGGAAAGATGTTGAGGTGCTTGAACGTGTCCAGAGAAGGGCAACAAGGCTGGTGAGGGAGCAATGAGGAGCAGCTGAGGGAGCTGAAGTTGTTCAGCCTGGAGAAGAGGAGGCTCAGAGGAGACCTTATTGCTGTCTACAACTACTGAAAGGAGGTTGTAGCCAAGTCGGGGGTGGGCTCTTCTCCCAGGCACTCAGGAACAGAACAAGAGGACACAGTCTCAAACTGTGCCAGGCAGGTTTAGGATGGATGTTAGGAAATTTTTTCACAGAAAGAGTGATTGCCCATTGGAATGGGCTGCCTGGGGAGATGGTGGAGTCACCGTCCCTGGAGGTGTTTAAAATGAGGCTGAATGAGGCACTTAGTGCCATAGTTTAGTTAATTAGAGGGGTTAGGTGATAGGTTGAACTCAATGATTTCAAGTGTCTTTTCCAGCCTGGTTCATTCTGTGGTTCCACAACTTGTGTTAAACTCATCTTCTGGTCATATTGTTCTTTCACTTCACAAGGACATTCTCTATCTAAAGCCTACTTTGTTAAAGTTTGGGTATTAATTTTTTTTTTTATGTTTACCAGATGAACTTCCTTTGAGAAAGGAACAGTGGTTTTCCATCTGGAGAGGTTACAGACACATAGGCTGAACTAAAACTAGTACATCTTCTCATGCACACTGTCACAGAATCACAGAAACGTTCCAGTTGGAAAAGGCCCCCAGAATCACCAAGGCCAACTGTTATCCCTACTCTATGAAGTTCATCCTTAAACCATATCCTCAAGCACCACATCCAAACAACTTTTAAACACATCCAGGGTTGGTGACTCAGCCACCTCCCCTTCCAATGCCTGACCACTTTTTCCGTGAAAAAATGTTTCCTAATGTCCAGTCTAAACCTACCCAGTTGCAAATTGAGGCCATTCCCTCTTGTTCTATCACTATTTACCTGTGAGAAGACACCAGTAGCAGCCTCCCCACTATGTCCTTTCAGGTAGCTGTAGACACCGATAAAGTCTCCCCCTCAGCCTCCTCTTCTTCAGACTAAACAGCCTCAGCTCCTTTAGTTGCTCTTCATAAAGATTTATTCTCCAGGCCCTTCATCAGCTTTGTTGCCCTCCTCTGCACTTGCTCCAGCACTTCCACATCCTTCTTGTAATAAGGTGCCCAAAACTGAGGGTGTGGCCTCAAAGAGACCAGTACAAGAGGACAATCACCTCCCTGTCCCTGCTGGTCACAGCATTTCTAATACAAGCCAGGATGCCATTGACTTTCCTTGCCACCTGGGCACACTGCCTGTTCATACTGAATTGTTTGTCTACTACAACCCCCAGGTCTCCTTCTGCCACACAACTTTCCAGCCACACTTCCTCAAGCCTGTAGCTTTGCTTGGGGTTGTTGTGGCTCAAGTTCAGGACCTGACATTTGGCCTTGTTTAAGCTCATGTCATTGACATTGGTTCATTGATCCAATCTATCCAAGTCCCTCCCTAGAGCCTCCCTACCCTCCTGCATATCAACACTGCTACCCAACTAGGTGTCATATCTGCAAACTAACTAATGACACATTCTATGTCTTCCTCAAGGTCATGAATAAAGACTGTACCAACACTAAGCCCTGGGGGACACCACTTGTGACAGCTGCCAGCTGGATTTAACTCCACTGACCACCACCCTTTGGGCCCTTTCGTCCAGCCAGTGCTTTATCCAACAGAACTATGCTCATCCAAGCCATGAGCAGTCAGTTTGTCCATGAAAATTCTGTGGAGGACAGTGTCAAAGGCTTTTTGGAAGTCTAGGTAGACTTTGCACCAGGTGCAAATATGTCTTGTATGAGATACAGTGTACTTTATTCCACCTCTCAGTAAATCCTTTCGATATTTTCTATGGATGTATACAAAGTATGGATATTTGTACAGGATATTCCCTGTATTTGGATATTCTTTGCATTAGCTGCCTTCTGTTTGTTCAAATACAGCAACATCATTGACCTGGAGGAACAAAATTGTTTTGATTGGGTTTTCTTTGCTGTGTCTGTTTTTGTGGCATTATTGTACAAAACGCATATGAATCACAGAATCACAGAATCATCCAGGCCAGAAAGGACCTCCAAGACCATTAAGTCCAGCCACTTTGCCCACTCCACCAGGTCTGTCATTACATCATGTCCCCAGGCATCAGATCTGGATGGCTTTTAAACACCTCCAGGAATGGTGACTCAACCATCTCCCTGGGCAGCCCATTCCAGTGCCTGACAACCCTTTCCATGAAAACATTTTTTTTTCCTGATGTCCAGCCTAAACCTCCCCTGGAGCAGTGTGAAGCCATTCCCTCTCATTCTACCTTTAATTACTTGTGAGAAGAGACCAGTGCCTGCCTCTCTACAACCTCCTTTCAGGTAGTTGTAGAGAGCAATAAGGTCTCCCTTCAGCCACCTCTTTTTGCAAACTAAAAATCATGAAGAATCATGAAAAAGAATGTCAAGTCAGTATTCTTACATCCACTGCTGAGTATTTTACAAAATGGCATGATTGGGAAAAAAAATTACATTGAGAAGTTAAAGTCATCTTCATTTATTTCCCTGTGGAAAGTCAGTTCACTATGACTCATTTTTACCTCCTTATATATTAACATGTATTAACAGGCTTAACAGTATTAAGAAGTTATTAAGAAGTCCCAAAGCTTCTCACCAACCTTTTCAACAGGAGAAACTTCTCACAACGTACAATAAATTGAAAATTCCCTTGCAGGCCATGCATGAAAACATAATGCTTCAAGTTCACACTGTGTGCAGACCATCTTGCCTTAAGAATGTATTCATTCACTAAGGCTACACTATATTTCATGTAAAAGCATGTGCTGCTGTTATCTCAGCGTTTACTAAAGCTGAGGTGAGGCTTTCAAATTATGACACTGACATCATACTTGGCTCAAGAGGCTAACATGTGCCTCTGTGAGATTACTGATGCACTTGCAAAGCTCACTTTTGGTGTGCAGTAGATTCTTAATTAAGCCCTCTGCCCAGAAGCACAGCAACATAAGGAGAAAGTTCAATTTGGACACTGGGAACATCTTGTTTTACCCATTTTGGGACTGCCTTTTGGAGCATAGCTTCAGCTAGCCTTCACACAGTACTCACAGGCATCAAGACACATTAACCTTTTGTAGACTGTAAACATAAATTGTGTACACATGTCTTCCAAAGTGTTTATCTGGCTTGCAGACTGGAAAATGCCATTGTGTTTGAATCATTGGCACTGATCTCATACCATCTAGATATAATATACTATCGATTTGGATTAATTGTTCTCTTGATTGATTTGCGTATTTCACCTTCACAGTATTTTGCCTGCAACCATACTGTTGGATATTAAATATTCCTTTCTTTGAGTAATCTGTCAAGTACACAAAGCATGTCAGAGACAGGAAAACAAAGTGTTAAGAAATGAAGAGTAATTAACTCTGAAGAAAGTTTTATATCTCTTATATTTGTCTTGGAATTTCACCTACTGAAATTATTTTCCACTTTATTATTTAATTACCATGCAGCACTTTAGGGAAGCAAAGAGCATAACTGTTCTTGTGCATAGAAAGGAACCAATAGTAACATAAGAGCCAATAAAATAATAATCAGAAAGAAGACTGAAGTATTTGCCTTCTGCCAAAGTGCTCAGAGGAAAAGTAGTCAGGAGCATACTGGACTCAAAATTAGGGTTACAGCCATAAGGCAAAATCAAGTCACTCAACTCCAGACTGTTTAGAAGGACTTGTAGAGACAGGACAATGGGTAATGACTTAAAACTACAGCACAGTACCTTTAGGTTAGATGTAAGGAGAAAGCTCTTTGGAGAGGTAAAATGGCGGAACAGGTTGCCCACTGAAGTGACAGAGATCTTGTTCCTGGAAATATTCAAGGCCAGACTTGATGTGTCCCTGAGCAGCCTGATCTATTTGGAGATGTCACTGCTCACTGCAGGGGAGGTTGGACAACATGACCTGTGAGAGTCTCTTCCAAACTAATGCAAACTGTGAATACATGAATCTGTGAATTTAGGAGAAACTGAACATGAAAGCCTTGTCCTATGAGATTTTCAGTCTGCTTTATCAATGAAATTAATTTAACCCTTGAATTTTCAGTATTCCATCAATAGATACACTCAAAGCTTTTATCAGTGTCCGAATACATTACTCAGGCTTTGACCTTATTTGTTTTAGAAGTAGATGTACCTGTAGCAGCATGGGCAGGATCTATTCCAAAATTAGTATCATTTATTAATTTTTATATTTAGAAATCTCACCACAGACCATATTTTTTAATAATAATAGATTCTTTGCATGGTCATTGATGTGGTAGGATTGATAGGCCCAAAATAAGCTTATACATGTCCTATCTTGCCTTGCCTAGGATGTTTTTCTGCTGCACCGGAGAGGCAAGTGCGGGAAACGGACACAAAAGAACCTAGAGCCATTGAGTCTGGCCTGCCCAGGGTCCTGTGGTGTAAGGTACACACACTCAGCTTGTGCCTGCCTAGTGCAAGGCCTGTGCTTTTCTCAAATTAGGGAAAAGCAAGCCTGTGGCTTTGACTAATATGGTATGGTTTGGCTAACTGCCATCCTGATTGGTTATTCTTGTGTCCAAAGGGCAATTAATCTCGTCCCACATTGATGAAAGGAGATACGCAAGTGAACAATCTGCGTTTGCTTCCCTGCTCTTTGCCGTGCTCTCACTGCTGTGCCCAGCCGTGCTGCTACTGCACACTGCCTTATTGCTTGCCTGGTAAACTCCACTGCTGTGAGTAACCAGGAGCAGACCCTGGATGCCTGCACATGATTGGCCTGTGTGGCCAGTGTGACATCGTGCTGAGACTGCACAACATCCTGCCTTCTGCACCTGAAGGTCCTGCCTAGAATTCCTGGACATATATACAGATCATCCAGAAGAAGCCAAAAGACAAGGTCAGAGATTGTCTGCGTCCTTTCCCCAGAAGCCAGGAAGATCCAAGTCTCTATGTCCAACAAGACAGAGTCCCCTGAAAGCATTTGGGTGATGTCTGGACTGTGGCTAGCCCCCACAAGGGTCATAATAATAATTTGTGAGTAAATGCTCAATGCCTCTTTGTAATTTTCTACTGCCTTGTGCTAGTTTGAGCCCAGCTAGAATGCTGTGGTGAGAAGAATCAGATCATAGGCTGAGAAATTAAAACAATGGTAAGGTCTACTTCCCTTACAGTCTTGCTGAGATGTGTAGAAAGGAAAAGCAAAACATTAGATAAAGTCACTTCGCTCGGCACTTTGCTCTGGGCTGTGCTCTCAGCTCTTTGCCTGCTGGGGAGCTGAGGCTGCTGGCTGAACTCCATCTTGCTTTCTAACCTCACCCTCCATTTGCTTTACTGATTCACTTTGCTTCTTAATCCTCTTGGCCAAACCTCCATTCTTCCTTGGGACTGGGGTAAGGTTGAGAGGGGTAGGGGGAAGGTGAGGGGGTGGTTGAGAGCCCCTCCTGGGGACTCAGGTTTCTGGGAGGGGAGTTGCATCTGTTTTACCTTTTTACCTTGTATATTTCTGTCTATAACTGTATATACTGTAACTATCTGCTTGTAAATTGTGCCAGCTGTAAATATAAGCTTCATTCAAATTTCCAGAGCTGGCTGAGTCTAGTCTGGGTGATTTCTAAAGTGTGGGGGGTGGGGAATGCCCAAACCATCATTTGCCTTCTGCCATAGAGCAGAAAGGGCTTGAGCCCATCTACTGGGTAAGCGGCGTATTGACCACAAGTGGCATTGACAGTGACATTCTCTTCCAGTTCAATTAATGTTTACATATTTTGCTGGTTATTACTAGATCTAGATATTATCCATAGAATGTTTCCATGACTGTGTAAGAACCAAAATATTATTAAAATCAGTGGTCGGAGGTAGCAAGAGTTCTGAACAGCAAAATTGATAAACAATATTAATTTTGGAAAATATCATCTCACATCAATTAATTTCCCCTAAGCAACAGTCATGAAAAGTATTACACAGAGGGAAATAAACAGGGAATCTAGAACACTTAAGAAGTAACTAGCAATAATATAAGAAATATTAATTATTTAGGAAAGAGACTCTTGTGGCAAATATGTCACTCATCTTCAAGGAAGATCCAAGGGGCTCCTTTCTGCTAAGGCAGAAGGCACAATAGAATTCAGTTACAGAGAGGCTTGTGAATATTTACTCACAAAATATTATCTCCAAATTCCTGGGGATAACTACAGATTACAGACAGTACCCAAACACTTGAAGGGAGTTCTGCCAGCGTCTTGGTATCTGTTGAGGTTTCTAGTTCTTTCCAGGCTCTAACGTGGTGCTGGAAAGAGGCAAATGATCTCTGATCTGATCTTGGTTCCTCTTGAACTCCAGACTTGGCATGGAGGTTTGCAGAGGTGCAGGCAGGAAGTCTTGCAAATGTGCAGAGAGCACAATGTTGGTGACACTTCATACCACATTGTGAGGCACTTAATGCCTTCTCCTGGTAAACTTGAGGCACTTAAATTTCCAGGTAGTTCAACCCAAAAATATCAGGGCTTGTTATTATGTAGCAGGTAGAACACAGCAGAGCAGGGAGGCAGAACAGAACACATTGTCAGAGAAGAGCACACTGCTTGCAACTTAGCTCCATTTATATTATTTGCCCAAGTATAATGACTCCTTTTTCACTGAGAGTCACTAATCAGAACAGCACTTTGCCAAAACTGAGCATATTAGGTGAAACCAGGGCTTGCTTACCCTTATTTGGGCAAGACACTCACAAGTGCATAACCACTTCTGAGCACCTGTTTAGCACTTTGGGAGAGGACATAACGGCCCAAGCCTTTGTCTTCCTCCTGCCCTTGCTTCTCCCATCAGCAGAAGTGTGGGGCAAGCCAGAACATGTTTTAGGCCCATTAGACTTCCACAACAGTACACTGTACAATTTCTTTCAGGGCACTAGAAGTCTGTTCAGTTTTGGGATCCCCAGTTTTAGAGGGACAGGGATCTGCTCGAGAGAGTCAAGTGGATGGCTATGAGGATGATGCCTTATGAGGGGAGGCTGAGATACCTGGGGCTTTTTAGTCTAGAGAAGAGACGACTGATAGAGGATTTAATAAAAGTTTAGAGGTCCCTTCCAACCCCTAACATCCTGTGATCCTGTGAAAATATGAAGCAGTTTCATTGTTCAGAGTCTGAAGTGTTTTCCTGCCTGGCATCACAAACAAAACTTTTACCTTCTCACTGGCTTCTTTTTCTCTGTGCACTATTGTGGTGTTTATGTATCTTTGGACTGTGCTTTTCTCTTCCAGAGCACTCAAACATGTCCACAAACACGTATATATGTACCTCCACAGAAACTTCCTCTGAAAATGCCAAATGTATGTATTCAGACGCAAAACTTTGCAGTTACCCAGGAAACCTCCCTCGCCAGCTTCCTCGTAATCTGCTGCTTCTCAGACCCCACCTGGAGTACTGTGTGCAGTTCTGGAGCCCCAACACAAGAAGGACATGGAACTGCTGGAGTGAGTCCAGAGGAGAGCCACAAAGATGATCAGAGGGCTGGAGCACCTCTGCTATGAGGACAGGCTGAGAGAGTTGGGGCTCTTCAGCCTGGAGAAGAGAAGGCTTCCAGGAGACCTTAGAGTGGCTTTCCAGTATCTGAAGGGAGCCTACAGGAAGGCTGGGGAGGGACTATTGGCAAGGACTAGTAATGTCAGGATGAGGGGGAATGGGTTTAAACTGGAAGAGGGGAGATTTAGACTGGATGTTAGGAGGAAGTTCTTTACAGTGAGGGTGGTAAGACACTGGAACGGGTTGCCCAGGGAGGCTGTGGATGCTTCCTCCCTGGAGGCGTTTAAGGCCAGGCTGGATGAGGCCTTGAGCAGCCTGCTCTAGTGGGAGATGTCCCTGCCTATGGCAAGAGGTTGGAGCTGGATGATCTTTGAGGTCCCTTCCAACCTAAACCATTCTATGATTCTATGATTCTATGATTATTTCAGAAGGTAAGACCAAGGCATGTCTAGGCAATGTTTCCATAGTACAACAAAGAGCAGAAGAGGCTATGCAAGAAGGACCCTGTCCTCTCTACACAGTAGTGGGGCTTGCCTTGCAATCAACTTGTGTATGCCCATAAATTATTGACACCTATCTCAAGCACACACATTCATCTAAGTTTTCTTCTACTGATTACCTATGAATTACATATGATCGTTTTTTCTCTGGAGAAAGCTCTGGTGTATGCTTTGTTATTTTACAACAAAGATAAGTGTAGAACTGTGCGTGTGAAAAAGAATAACCCCATGTACCAGTATAGGTTGGGGAGACCTGGAAGTCATGGCAGACAAGAGGATGACCATGACCAGCAATGTGTCCTTGTGGCCAAGAAGGTAAATTAAATCCTGGGTTGTATTAGCAAGAGGCATGGTTAGTGGATTGACAGTGGTTCTTCTCCAGCACTGCTCTGCCTGGTAAGGCCACATCTGGAATACTGTGTCCAGTTCCAGGTCTGTCAGTTCAAGAAGAATAGGGAATTGCTTAAAAGAGTGCAGCACAGAGCAACAAAGATGCTGAAGGGAGTGGAACATCACCCTCGTGAGTAAACACTGTGGGAGCTGGGTCACTTCAGCTTGGAGAAGAAGAGGCTGAAGGGTGACTTCATTACTGCTCATAAATATATGAAGAGCAGTGGTTGGGAGGACTGAGTGAGGCTCTTCTCAGTGATGTCCAATGATACCACAAGAGGCAACAGGTGCAAGCTGGAGCATAGCAGGTTCCATGTAAACTTAAGGAAAAACTGTTTCACTGTGAGGGTGACAGAACACTGAAATGGCCTGCCCAGAGAGGCTGTAGAGCCACCTTCTCTGGAGATATTCAAAACCTGACTGGATGCATTCCTGTGTGACCTACTCTAGATGATCCTGCTCTGGTAGGGGGGCTTGGACTCAGTGATCTTTTGAGATCCATTCAACCCCTCACATTCTGTGATTCTGTGGTTTGCAAAGTGTGTTTATCATACATCAGTCTGATTTACAGCTTAAATCTTATGATACCATCTCTTAATGTTCTGCAGGCTATTGGAGTGTGTGATATGTGTGTTATTTGATGTATAAACCTGTTGCAATCTGATGGCAGAACCTGTAAACATTGGATAAGAACAATTTACATGAATTTTCCATAGCAAATACCTGTTGGCATTTGCTCCTAGACAGCTATTATTTTATACTTTGAGTTATTCTTACTTAAAACATTATTTAGATGCTTGCCCAGCTAATGAAGAACTACAAATCCAGATAATAAGGTCTTGAGTATAATTACATAGTTACACAGGAGTGATGTTCAGTAGCAAAATGGTTACAGCGATTAGTTGAAGGAAACTGCACTTAATAGCCAGATAGATAGCAATAGGTTTTTTTGTATCTAATCCTACCGTTAACCAAATAACCAAACAAATCAATATATAGAGAGAGGAAGGGAGGGAGGGAAAGAAAGAAAAGAAAGAAAAGAAAGAAAAGAAAGAAAGAAAGAAAGAAAGAAAGAAAGAAAGAAAGAAAGAAAGAAAGAAAGAAAGAAAGAAAGAAAGAAAGAAAGAAAGAAAGAAAGAAAGGAAGGAAGGAAGGAAGGAAGGAAGGAAGGAAGGAAGGAAGGAAGGAAGGAAGGAAGGATCCTCCTACTTTACAGCCACTCTTCTGCAAGCCTGTAGTGTTGCTTGCAGGTGTTGTGACCCAGGTTTGGTTTTGTTAAACACTTGACCCATTGGCCCCACCCATCTATCTACCCTGTCCAGATCTCTCTGCAGTGCCTTCCTATCCTTGAGCAGATCAACTGCTGCTCAGTTCAGTGTCAGCTGGAAACCTGTTGAAGGTGCACCCAATCCCCTCATATAAATCACTGATAAAGATGTTTAACAGAACTGGCCCCAGTACCACACCATGGGGGACACCAGTTGCATCTAGCAGCCAACTGGATTTAAGTCTGTTTACCACAACTCTTTGGGCCCAGGCATTCAGCCAGTTTTTAACTGAGCAAAGACTAGCCCCACCATTGCCACCTTCTTATTCACGTGTGTTGCAAATCTTCTACATAACAGGACACAAGGAAGGCTGAATTGCTGAAAAACCCTTGCCACCACTGACACTGTGCTCCTGCTGCTCCTAGCCTTGGTTATATCCCCTCGACTTGCCAGGGCACCACACATTGCATTTTATACAGGTCACTGAACTAAGTTCATTAAATTTCCTACCCGAGAGGCAGGATGGCAAACAAATGAATGATAAGACTGATTTCTGACATGCAGTTCCATGAATACCTACTAGTTGTAATGTCTGCAGTACTATTTATCATCAAAAGTGGTTAAAGCTAGGCAGTAATGCAATCTTCACAAAACAAAGAAGTGACCATATTTAGTAATGAGAAAAACAAGCTACATCTGGTGTCTCTTTACCTATGCTGTTCAAGAGCTTATGGTTGCAGTCTTATGGATCTTATGGTTGCAGTCTTACTTCATTGCTTATGGATTTTTCAGATTCATTATTTTACTTCACATTACCTCAGCATCATTTGAGCTACCTGCCCTGACGTCAGAATTCACAATATTCAGGAAAAGAGGAGGTCTATTTAATGTACTTATTTCTACCTTTGGGAGTATACAATTTTCATGTTACTAGTAATCAGGCAATTGTAACACCTACACAATACACTGATTACCTCCCTTGTGTTTATTCTTTCCCTCGATGATCTTACCAGCACTGACTGCACCTATTATACTCTATTAGATTTCCTCAAAGGTTGCTTCCATGCCATCAAACTATCCTAATCAATAGAGAAAATAGCTTTTGCAAACTCAGACACCCCTAGACCTTAGGAGAAGTTAGTCTGTGACACAAAACAGCATGCATTTTAAAGAGGAAAAAAGGAGCAAAGTGAGGCAAGGTGAAGAGTGGGAGAGGGCTGTGCTAGATCTTTCACAGCATTCAATCTTTTCCCAGAGACCAGAATACACAACCAGAAATCTTCGAGTAATCAGATATCACAAATTATTTTATTCACTTGAAGGTAGAGGTCTGTGAGGGCCTGGAAATATGCCATCATTCACCTGAGGATGGCATCCCATTCTCCTGTATCAAACATCAGCCCTCTACCTAAAAGGGCTGCCCACTGAAGATCCAGCAACGCTTACTGAACACGGTGCATCCACCAATTCTCTGGACAAATACGCAGAGAGCAGGCCACTTGATTCTCTCTTGGTACAGTACTTCAGCTGCAAATGGCATGTGGCATCTTGCTTTGTTATGGTCAGTGACATTAATTTCTGCATCACTCCTCCCCAGAACAAATCAGTTGGTGTTTTTCTGATGTGAAGTTTACATGTCATAGTAAAATGTTACCAGGACAGACCCCAGCTTAAGTGTTTCACAGAGATATGAGGAGAGCAAGGAAGGAAAACATCTCTGTCAGCTTGCTAGACAGCAGGGACAGTTAACTAGGACAGGCCAAAACCACCACAAAAACAAGGCGTTTTCAGCTTCAACAACAATATAGAAAGACTAAGGAGAATAGAGCTGCAGCATTATCCCCTAGTCATCCCAGGATGTCACTGGAAAGCTCCGTGGGGCTCCATGAATGTATCATATCTGAGCTACATGCAGTTTTATTCATGCATGCAGTCCAGTCCCTTCCTCCCACCCTGGATATCCTCTGCAGTGGACAAATACCACTAACTAGCTATTGAGAAAAAGTGAGTTTTACAGCGTGGCAAGTGAAAAGGTTTAGCTTTAGGTTCCTCAGTTGTTTGGCACCATGACTTACATAGTACTTAGGTATATTTAGCAGGACTGTAGCCCCTGACGATTAACTTGAGAATGGTAAAAATGAGAGAGAACTTTCAATAGACAAATACAATCAAAATAAAACCTCATAACCTAGGTTTTCATCACGCTTTGCCTATCAACTTTTGTACACACAAATGCCTTTGGTTTAATTCCTATAATTTCAGAGTCTGAGTACTTTGCCTGCACAATTACATAGATGTCTAGCCATTGGCAAGCTCCTACAGCTCCTGATGCCTACATTTGCTGCTGTGACAGTAGAGACCATTGTTTAAAATCTGCTTCTTATAGTGTGTCTCCTTAATGAAAGGTAAAATCTGTTCACAGCATGGCTACTGTCAAACAAATAAGGAAAGTCATGGACAGACCTGCAGGCATTTCTGCAGACTAATACAGCCTTTAAAGTCTGTACTGCTTCCACAATTATGTTTTCCTTTCTTTACTCACAAAAACAGCTTTAGCTACAGACTGCATCTCAAAAAAATTGGGACAGTATTCAAAGTAGGTATCGTCTTTTTTCTGCTTAACCTATTCCAGAGCAAACTGGAGCTGTGAAACAGTTCACTGAATGTTTCCCTCTTCTTCTAAAAAAAATATGAGTTGGTCCAACAAGTCACAAAGTTTGTTTCAAATGAACAACAGCTAAGTAAGTGTGCAGGAGCTGGTCTCAGTGATTGCCTTGAGTCCTTTTCAAATCAGGCTATTCAAAGACCTTAGTGAACAGAAAACTGCTGTTATATAAGGAACAGGTCATGAGCAGCCCTTTAGAGAAGTACTTATTTAATTCGTCTAAGAAGAAAATAATTTCTCCATCCCACGTTCTCCATGGTTGTCTTCATAGTTTCCTACCAATTTTCTACTTCAATCTATTTTTGCTCTGCATTTTTTTTTTATCATCCTCATTTTGGTTTGTTTCTTTCCATTAAACACAGGATAACTGTTTAGGAGCACTCCAACTTCCTTCCTTCTCTTCCCCCTCTCTGTCCTCCGTGGATTTGAATAGGGAGGAGAAGAATGTGAGAAAACTGCTTTCCCCTCCCTGCCCTGCAGGCTTAAAGGGGGAACAGCAAAAGGCACCTTTTCCACACGTGTACTGACCTGTGTGGGAGCCCACACTGGCATCGGGCTGGTGGTTGGCTGAGTTTTCGCCCCCAGTATAAAATGGCAAATGGACACTTCACCTAGAAAAGTATACATAGAACAAGGGAGAAAGTGCAAGGTGGTTCCTGCCTTCAAAGAGTTCTCACCTTGACAGAGCTCCCAGCAGGACCGGTTCCTGCCTTGACAGAATTCCCGTTTTGGACCATCCTTGCTTTTGGATAGCTCCTACCTTTCACACGGCTACTGTTTTTTTCACCATCCCTGCTTTTGTGCATTTGCATTCTGTGCAAATTTGCAAGCTTGGCAAGTCCTGGGGTCCACTTGAGGGCTGCCAGTGACACCTGGACCCAGCTACTCTCAGACCATATCACAGCCAATTTCCTGTCTGCCATTCCAAACAGGGGAGACTCTAGCAGATTTGCTCTCCCCTGTTGCTGCTGAGGCAGTGCTGCTTCCTCAAATCTCTCTCTTCTGAAAGTTGTGTCTCAAGACATTTCTGAGTTTGGTAGCTTTGCCACCTGCCTTGGACTTCTGCTGCATGGATCCAGACTATTGGAAATGGCTTGCAGTGTCAGAAGGCAGCTGAGCCACAGAGAAATCCAGCAAGGGATCATTGCCAAATACCTATTTCACCCTCATGAGTAGAGCCTGCTGTTCCCTTAATTCTCTGCTCAGCCTGATTGATAGTGGGGTAAAGCTGTATCTATAGTTTAGCCTTTTCCATTTCCTGACTTCCCAAATCTCTAAATTTGTCCATAGTATCCTTTGAAGAATTCTCAATTGAATTAGAATAATAAATAAACCCAAACTAGTTTAGTATATAGTTTGGGAGCAAGGTTTTCAGGAAAATAAAATAATTCTATTTTTATAATTCCTGACTCAGCCACATTAATTTCCCTCCACGACAGTAACCTACAAGAGAAACTGAAGTAAGGCAGGAGATGGCCAGTAGGTATTTGAGGAGGCAGAGGGAGTAGTCTCCAGCAGGAACAAGAGGAAACCAAATTCCCATAAGGAAATTTATTTAGCTGTGGCTGCAGTATATGTAAGGCCTGACGCAGCAACTTCACGGATTCATTTAGCTCAAGTTCCCCAAACCAAAAGCTAGAACAGCGGAAGATGCAGCTGGGAAAAGCCAAAGCATCACTTTGAAAGAGAGGTGCTTGCTGACCACAGGAGGCCAAGAGGAACGATGTCAAGGCTGACAAATAAAGCCAAGCAACGTCACAAGCAGCTTCTCAACAGAAATATCCCTACATGGAAATCTCTGCTAAAAAACTGTCCCACCATAAAGAGGAGGATAGATTGCAAAAGGTGAGCATGACTCTTGTAGGAGTCACGCGCCTGCACAGAGAGCAGCATGTAGCCAAAATAGGTAAGACCAGGGTCCAGCGTAGCAGCAGCCCCAAGTGGAGTGTCAAGAAGGACCCCAAGAGCTGTGATATTGTCATAGGCGCCCAAGGATGCAACCGCATTGGTGGAAAAGCTGTGTAGTAGCTGTCTCTCATTGAGGGCCACAGAGCATTGTAAGCTGATATAGGAGAACAACGGCTATTTCAAACACCCCAGGATAGGTGGGCAGCTACAGGAGCAAAGAAACCATCCAGCTCTGCAACATGCACTGTGCAGTCAAATGAACTTGAACTTCAAATAAATATGCCTACACCCTGATGTCTTCACATGGACACTCAGATCTCTGTGGGATCTTGTGTAGAAGCCTGCCAGCAGTAGTTTTAGGAGCTCCCAAACCACTATCAGATCTCATGCGGAATGTAACCAAAGTGCAGTAAGAGATTATGCATCTAAGTGAAAACCATGAACATTAAATCATCTGCTTTGCCTGCACAGCAATTTTTGGGATAGGCAAAGTAAGGACAAAGCTGGTACAGGTTCAGAAAATGTCAACAGATAGGCTATGTGATGTACCACTCAAAAATTATAGTTACTTACACTTACTTAGCAGAGTGAAATACTAATAAGCTACAACAGAGAGGTGTGAAAATGTAGCTGCCTGCTACCTGCTTCTGTATAATGCAAAGCACATGGTTAGCTGATAAAGAGTGTTGGTTTTCCCACTTGTAACCAGGAGATGTGTTTACTAAATCCTATATGAACAGGATGAAGGCTTCATCTTAAACATATTTTCATGCAAATATTTTCATTTAATGTCAGAATAACCATGTCTTGGAGTTTATACTGCAAGCTTTTGCAGAGGGAGACAACATACAATTGTGATATGATAATATCTAGAGTGGATTTTATTTCTAATTATTTCAGGGTGGAGCTGTTAATTACATTACAAATTAAGAGTGAATATCAAATGTTGGCAAAAATAGAATCTTAAAAATAACTTTTACAGAAACTGTGATTCAGAGCAGCTGTGAGAATTTCAAGGGCAAGTAGTGAAATATTTCCCACACATTTCTGAGAGCTGGAGAAAATAGGAAGTCTGTAAATCCTAAACATGTCAGAGAACTAACAGGAGCAGAAATAGTCACTTCATCAGCATGTGCCAATCTGATGTGATTGCAGAAAACACCATTAAATGAAGCTTCTCAATCCAGTTCTGTGCTGTGGTGGATGACCCTGGTGTCAAGCCCCACAGAGAAGTCAGGGGAGAAAGTCTGGCGTTACAGTTTAAGCAGTGAAACTGTGTGTGCAGTGCTGACTTGCCAGCTGGCAGGTGACATAAAAGAGCCAAAGAGCAGAAACATTTTTGCCTCCTTCAGGCAACCCTGACTCCAGAGCACCCGTAACTGCCCCTGCCTGCCACAGATTACACAGAATGGGCTTCCTAGGTCACATCTGCAAGTCCTCTTAGAGAGACTGACCTTATTTGCAGATGATAACATGCTGAGCAGTGCTGTCAATATGCCAGAGGGACAAGATGTCATCCAGAAGGACCTGGACAGCCTGGAGAATTAGGCCCAGGTGAACTTCATGAGGTTCAACAGGATCAAATGCAGGGTCCTGAACCTGGGCTGAAATTATGTTCACTGTCAATACAGGCAGGGGAAGGAGGTGATAGAAAGCAGCCCTGAGGAAAAGGATTTGAAGGTGCTGGACAGGAGTAGACAGTGTGAACTTGCAGCCCAGAAGGCCAATTCCATCCTGGGCTGCATCAAAAGAAGCATGGACAGCAGATCCAGAGAGGTTATTCTGCCATTTTGCTCTGGCAAGACCTCACCTGCAGTGCTGTATCCAGCTCTGGAATCCTCAGTACAGGAAGGACATGGACCTTGATGGAGCAGGTGCAGAGGAGGGCCATAAAAATTGTCAAGAGTGTTGGAGCACCTCTGCTATGAGGACAGGCAAAAGGAGCTGGGGTTGTTCAGCCTGGAGAAGAGAAGGCTCCAAGGAACCCTAATAACAACCTTTCAGTACCTGAACGGGGCTTGTAAGAAGGCTGGAGAGGCACTGTTTACAAGGGCCTATGGTTATAGGACAAGCAACACTGGTTTGAAATTAGAGAAGAGCAGATTTAGATTGGATGTCAGGAAAAAGTTCTTTACAGTGAGGGTTGTCGATACTGGAACAGATTGCCCACAGAGGCGGTTGAGGTCCCATCCCTGGAGATATTCAAGGTGAGGCTTGAAGAGACTCTTGGAGACCTGATCTAGTTGATGATGTCCCTACTTACTGCAGGAGAGTTGGACAAAATGGACTGTATGCCGGGGGGGGGAGGGGAAATCATGATTCAAACTATTAGTTATTGGAATAAACTCCCAAGGGAGGTGGTGGATTGCCCTACATTAGACAGTTTCAAGGCCCAGCTTGGCAGGGTGCTGAGCTATCTCACTTAAACTATATTCTTACCATGAAAAGTTGGTTCCAACCTGGTATTCTATGAATCCATGAAAACAACAGTGCCAGAGTAACAATTTGAGCACCAATATGGTTAGATCACTGTTCTCCAATTTATTGCAGTGCTACAGCAACTTACATGCTAACTTGGAAGAGGTGTGCACAGGTAGCATAGTTAAGATTGGTACATGTGGAAGATACAGAGAGCTAAAGGTTGTGTGTGAGGTACAGATAGGTTAAACTTACATAAACAACTTGTAGGGACAGCCTCCTGTGGCCAGCAGACCCTGCCTCCTGCAGCTGCGTGTGGGGGTTTGTTTCATCATCTTAGTTCCTGCCTCCGGGATGGACTCAAGGACACTCCACAGCACGGGTTGCTCATGTTCATCAACTCATGTCCTCTGTTAGGAAGAAATCTATCCACACAACAGTGGCAATGAGATGTGATTTCCTGCTTCAGGACAGCAGACACATCACCATATGGGCTTTGGAAGAGATGGCCTCTGAAGAAAACAAAGCTGTGCACAAGATTCAGAGACAGAAAAAAGACAAAAGGGGGAAAGAGAGTGCAAGTGCTTGAGGGGATGACTAACAGACGTGGCCAGGAATTCTGCTTCCAATAGTTTCCAGAAAATAAATTTTTTCATAAACATCAACCACAGTGGGAGACAAGGGCATTCTGTGCTGCCTAGGGAAATGATGACTTACAGTCCAGCTCATAGCAGAAAATAAGGGCACAAGACATGTGAATGGCAACTGCTGAGAGAAAATAATTCCTCTTGAGAAGTGTGGTTTTGTTTTTGAAATAACTCAAAATAAATCATGTCGGTACAGTTTCAACAGACTACACTGAAGCATTTTAATATTGAATCATTTCTTTGGAACTTTTCATTCCACAATAGATGTGATTTTTTTCCACACTTTCCCCTTGTTTGGTATGGAAATGCAATCCTGTTTCATACAGGACAGAAATCTTGATTTTGAATATGTTTTATGCAGACTTCAAGACCCAGTTTTCAACAGCATGCTCATGAAGGAGCCTAACAGTTTGGCTGTATCTGCGGCAGCAGAAAGGGGAAAGTAGCACTGGAGGGGACTAAGCAGGGGTTGGGATGTGGGGGTACAGCAGAGCCCCCTTACTCAGTGCCTGCTTTAAGCAATATTCAGACTTTGGCATTGTTGTTATATTTTTTTTCAATGAGGTTTGAGCTTCTAAACAATTTTATACTATTAAGTGGGAGAGCAGGGCTAGCAGCAGCAACGTGGGGCAGTGCAGTGAGAGAAAGGGCCACACTCCTGCTCCTTGGGACTCTCCCTGCCTTGAGGATGCTGGCATGAGAAGGGCCACGGAGTCAAAGACAGGTACATCTTCCTGGATGTGAGGCAGAAAGAGTATTTGGGATAGGTAAGTATCCAAACAATTTTTAGGGTTGTGGGTACAGCAGAGGAGACTTTACTGGAGGAAGGTAAGAACATGCAAATAGGCATGCACACCTGTGTTATGCTGAGAGGAGAAAGCAGCACACGTGCTGCTGGTACATCTTTTTACACCTATTTGATGGAGGTTTGCAAACAGTAGTAGTTCTCATATTATTACATTAAAGGACAGCCTAAAAATAGGCTGCCTGAACTTTGTACAGCACAAGTAAATTTCCAACTTCCTGCCCAAAGTCAGTCCCACCAGTGGGATCCTGAGCTGTCTAGCCCTGAAATGGAACTTCGTGGGAAACCTTCTGTATATTACATACAACCTGACTCTAAGTTACGCAACTTGCTGCTTTCGCATGCATAACATATTTGAGAAGATCAAGAAACTCAAATAACTGAAAATGTCAGACTTCAGGGTACCCTTTCTAAGAAAGGTATGTAATGCCATCACTCCTGGGGCTACACATCACAAACCATCCAGTGCCATGACAGTGTAGCCTTTGGCAAGCTTCCAATTCTCTTTCTCAGGTGGATGAGTGTACCCTAAAATAGAATTGCTAGAAAGAGTACTGAAATTAGCTCTCATCAGTATTTATATAAAGTACCTTGGTGTGATGGTTTGGGTGTCCCCCGCCCCCCCACACTTTTAGAAATCACCCAGACTAGACTCAGTCGGCTCTGGAAATTTGAATGAAGCTTATATTTACAGCTGGCACAATTTACAAGCAGATATTTACAGTATATACAGTTATAGACAGAAATATACAAGGTAAAAAAAGGTAATACAGACACAACTCCCATCCCAGAAACCTGAGTCCCCAGGAGGGGCTCTCAACCACCCCCTCACCTTCCCCCTACCCCTCTCAACCTTACCCCAGTCCTAAGGAAGAATGAAGGTTCGGCCAAGAGGGTTAAAAAGCAAGGTGAAGCAGCCAAGCAAAGGAAGGGTGAGGTTAGAAAGCAAGATGGAGTCCAGCCAGCAGCCTCAGCTTCTCCCCAGCAGGCAAAGGGAAGAGAACAGCCCAGCACGAAGTGCAGAGCAGGCCCTAATCTTTGTTTTGCCTTTCTTTTGTATACATCTCAGCAAGACTGTGAGCGAAGTAGACCTCACCATTGTTTTCATTTTACAGCCTATCATCTAGTTCTTCTCACCAAAACATGCTAGCTAGGCTCAAAGTAGCACACTCGGTCACTCACATTGCAGACTGTGAGTAACATCACTTCAGACGATATGTGACTGAATACCTTCTCCAGTAATCAGTCCAGCTAATTTCCTTGTTGACATCCTATATTTCATTTGGCCTCTTAAATGAACAGGTCATACAGCCTCTGCCACACTGGAGAGCAGCCAAACAGAAAGGGATCGAGGGGTGCTGATTGATATCCACCTGAATATGAGCCAGCAGTGTGCCCAGGTGGCCAAGAGGGCCAATGGCATCCTGGCCTGCATCAGGAATGGTGTGGCCAGCAGGAGCAGGGAGGTCATTCTGCCCCTGTACTCTGCACTGGTTAGGCCACACCTTGAGTACTGTGTCCAGTTCTGGGCCCCTCAATTCAAGAAGGACATTGAGATGCTTGAGTGTGTCCAGAGAAGGGCAACGAGGCTGGTGAGAGGCCTCGAGCACAAGCCCTATGAGGAGAGGCTGAGGGAGCTGGGATTGTTTAGTCTGGAGAAGAGGAGGCTCGGGGGAGACCTCATTGCTGTCTACAACTACCTGAGGGGTGGTTGTACCCAGGAGGAGGTTGCTTTCTTCTCTCAGGCAGCCAGCACCAGAACAAGAGGACACAGCCTCAAGCTGCGACAGGGGAAATTTAGGCTTGAGGTGAGGAGAAAGTTCTTCACTGAGAGAGTCATTGGACACTGGAATGGGCTGCCCAGGGAGGTGGTGGAGTCGCTGTCCCTGGAACTGTTCAAGGCAGGACTGGACGTGGCACTTGGTGCCATGGTCTAGCCTTGAGCTCTGTGGTGAAGGGTTGGACTTGATGATCTGTGAGGTCTCTTCCAACCTTGGTGATACTGTGATACTTCTGTTCTACTGAAACAAGCATCGATATCTAACAGAGCTAAGGAAGGATATAAAAAGAACATTTTAGAATGGTTTGTTGCTGCTACCAGGAAATAACACAGCTTCTAACTTCAGTAGTTCTGTTTAAAAAAAAAAAGCCACTGTCATGAGTTCAGCCAATTGGATCTGCTGATGAGTATTTGATACCGTGGTAATGTCATGCCAGCTTTGAAGCTGAAGTGCTGGCTGGAGAAAAGTATCATGGGGTTTGTACTTCAAATTCTAACATGAGAGGCTTCCTGTTTCTGATTGCTGTTTCCAGTTTCCATTTTTTGAGTTGTTGGTCTTTTCTGCTGAGCTGTCTGCAAGCTTACAGGTTGGGGAGTTGTTTTATGGCTGTCTTCTGATACTGCTTCTGCTTTTGCTTACCTTGTGAAATAGCTAAGAGAATTGTGCACAATATTATTTTCATTAAATTCTCATTATCTCTACCCCAGAGGTCTTTTTGTGTTACTTTCTCTCCTGTTCTCTGAATGGGGAGCTTCCTATTGAAAGTGAGGTGTCTTATACTAACACAAGCATAAGCCAGAAATGCTCACTATCAGCTATCTGGAGTAAGCAAGAGTAAACCACAGGGGAACACAGGGTGGTACAAATGCATTGAATAGGAAAAGAATACTTGCATATGTAAAGAATGTTCTTATCCACAGAAATGTCATGAGCATTGTCACTATCTGGTTCTTGAGCTTTTAGGATGTCTAATCTTAAGATCTTGTCCCTAGTACAAACACCAACACTGAAGTCCTTCTGAGCAAGCAGATCTCCTTTTCTTTTTTTTTTTTTTTTTCTTTTTTTTCTTTTTTTGTGGTGGAAAAGCAGCAGTAGTCTTAGTGACAGTGAGACAGCCTCTGGAAGCTACAGGCCAAATCATCTCCTCACTTCAGGCTGCCCGTGACTGTGTAATTGACAGGTCATTTCAATGTCATCACCTCCCATGTCGTACAGCCTTATAATCAGAAAGTCTGGATTTCTGTTTTCTGCCAACCAACACAACTGGACCAAAAAAAAAAAAAAAAACAAAAAAACAAAAAAACCCACAACCAAACAAAAAAGCAGCAATATTTCTACCACAAAACCTTGACATTCTGAACCATGTGTTTCCTTCTGTTTAACTTTCAGCATATACCAGCTTAATTACATCAGACTGCATCAGCTGTGTAACCTGTCATGAAGTTGCATAAGACAAAATGTCTCATGCAATTTGCTGCATCATTCAGGAAATGCAGAGGCAAAAGTGAACAAGAAAGAAAGAAAGAAAAGGATCGAAGCCACTCAGGTTTTATGCCTTGTGTTAAAACTACTTTCAGATCTTTAGTATATAAACAACATAAGTCTTAAGCAAACCTTTTAATTCACTGCATTATCTTTACTAAAGCTGTCACAGCCTCTTCACGTGGTCCATCTCAGCAGGACAGCAACTTCTCTGTAACAAAAGGCATATTTGCCACTCATGATCTGAACTCCACTCCAAGGGTGATTCTGTCACTCTTATTCACAGTGAGTAACGCTGCTGACCTCAGGTACAACACTCCCATATCTGACTGTACAACGACATGATTATATTGGATGATGTGATCACAGCAATTCACTAATACTATGCTATTGCATATGAATAGATATACCAAATCATCCTTCCACTTTATATCCAGGACCATACAGAGCCATGATTCCCTTGCTTCTCCTCGCTGTTAATACAGATCTCTAAGAAACCTCTTCCATTCAGCCACAGCTCTTCTTTCCCTCCTGCAAGAGCAAATATCATAGAATCATAGAATCAACCAGGTTGGAAGAGACCTCCAAGATCATTCAGTCCAACATATCACACAGCCCTGTCCAATCAACTAGACCATAGCACTAAGTGCCTCATCCAGTCTTTTCTTGAACACCTCCAGGGACGGCAATTCCACCACCTCCCTGGGCAGCCCATTCCAATGGCAAATTCCTCTCTCTATGAAGAANCATCCAGCCTGTCCAGGTCCCTCTGCAGGGCTCTCCTACCTTCCAACAGATCAACACCTGCTCCTAGCTTGGTGTCATCTGCAAACTTACTGATGCTGGACTCGATCCCCTTGTCCAGATCATCAATAAAGATACTGAACAGGACTGGGCCCAGCACTGATCTTTGGGGAACACCACTAGTGACAGCTGCCAACTGGATGTGGCACCATTCACCACCACCCTCTGGGGCCGGTCTTTCAGCCAGTTCCTGACCCATATCAGAGTGAATCTATGCAAGCCATGAACTGCCAGCTTTGTCAGGAGCTTGTTGTGGCAGATAGTGTCAAAGGCTTTCCTGAAGTCCAGGTAGACTACATCCACAGCTAATTTTCCAGAATCAAACAAAGGATGTTTCTAAAACAAGGAGAAAAGAAGTGCTGGCATACTTTCACATGAAAAGCTGTTTGTCAGATGTATGTCCATTTTTTCTTCCTTGAGCTCTAGGTATGCAAAACAATTCCAGAACTAAATCGATCACAACCAACTTTTGCATTCATTGCTCTTTTTTCCCTTCTCTAAAATCTGACAAGTTCCAGCAAGATGATATTAAATGATGAACATTACATCATGTTTTCTATTCATGAACAGCAGAGGAACTTCCATTTTCACATAGCAAAGACTGTATCTGGAACACGCAGCGCAAGCTGATTCTTTTCCTTTTCCAAGGAAAATAAAATTCTTTGCTTTGCTAAAGGAGAGTATTATCTTTTGTACCATGCCAGAAATCAGTGGTAAATGTCTTCTGCATGAAACCTGTGCTCTCCTTTCGCTGTTATTTGCACAAAAAATGTGGCTTTGCATTTCTCAGAGCGAAAAGCCATACCAGTTTGTCTCCAAGGCAGATTATTCTGCTTATGGCTAAACAAAAGACAATAAAAAACAAAACAAAACAAAAAAGGTGCCTGCCAATATGTAGTCTGTCATGTAACCTTCTATTCAGGTCCAGCAGGAAGAGACCTGTCCCAGAATGTTTGCTTGCTTTTTGAAAGCAGCGGCAGCAGTGCCAAAGGCAGTACACACGGAAATCATTCTTCTTCTAGAACAAACTTTTTCAACACATTTCAGAATATTTCTGTGGGACAGGTGCCTGCCTCTGTCCTGTCTCACTTGAGGAAAAAAAGAAAATTTAAAAGCATATATTAAAAACAAACAAACTATCAAAACCCCAAGAACTTTAGCTTTCTCAGGTCACAGTTCACTCTATTCCATTTTGTGCAGCAAATTTCCCAAGCTGCAGTCACTCTTTGGTGCAGCCTTTGAGCCCTGACTTCTTTTTTTATCTTGGGAGTTGAGTTTTCCTTCCTACTCCCTCCCTTCTCCAAGGCTAGCCCAGTCTTTCCATTGTGATCATGTCCCTGGTGGACAGCCTCTCCCAGGAGGAAGAAGGATGGTAGCATTGTTTGTCAAACAGACTATGTGGAGCTCTTGCTGAAAAGCAGGTGCTGCTTCTGCTTATTCAAGTATCTGATCCTGTCATTAGTCTTAATTTCTTCGTCTTGTTTTCCTTTCTGGTATCTTCACTTCAACTGAATGTGCAGTCATTGCTAATTCAGGGTTCAAGTTTCTTTTGAGGTGTTTCTGCTTCCTGAGATGGCAAACACTTGCCTTCAAAAAGGCTACATGATATTAAAATACTAAAATACACATAAAAGCCCGCAATAACAAGCTGTTTTGTAAGCAGGACAGTAACTAAAGCCTGCTTTCCAATGGATTTTGTTGTGTCACTGGAATCTTTATGGTCTAACTGGTGACAGATCAGAATCAGGCCTGGCCTAAGAAGGAAGGAGAGTGTAACTGAAGGTGGAGATGTTCAGTTAGGAAATTCAGACTTAAAAGCAAATGATCCAGCTGCTGCAAGATAAACTGTGGTAGTAGTTCTCTGCATCTTCATTATCACAGAGTGATAATGAAGGGTCCTGCCTTGCAGCGTTGATCACTAAATGTCATACCTCTGAACCATGTGCTCCCTGACATTTGCTCTGCTGTAGGAATACATACATGGGTAGTTATCAAGGAGTAGCTGGCTCATTGTAAACCATAAAATGACACAATGGTAGGGGTCAAAAGGGATCTCTGGACCCTAAGCAAAGCAGGATCACCTAGGTCAGGTGACACACAAATGTGTTCAGGTGGGTTTTGAAAGACTCCAGAGAAGGAGACTCCACAACCTCTCTGGGTAGCCTGATCCAGGGCTGTGTTGCCCTGACAGTAAAGAAGTTTTTTCCTGTGTTCTAGTTTGTATCTATTTCCCCACTTCCTATAACAGGGCACCACTGAAAAGAGACTGCCCCTTTCTTCTTGACATCCACTACTCAGATATTTATAGACATTAATAAGAACCCCTCTCAGCCTTCTCTTCACAAGACTAAGCAGCCCCAGCTCTCTCAGCCTTTCCTCATAAGAGAGATGTTTCAGTCCCCTCCTTGTACCTCTCCATTGGAAACTCTTTAGTAATTCCCTGTCTCTCTTGAACTCCAGGCTCATCATTCAGCAGTGGCCCCCACATTCTTCCTATTTTTCCTTTTGCCACTGACGTATTTGAAGAAGCCCTCCTTGTTCTCTTTTACATCATTTGCCAGATTTAATTCCAAGAGGGCCTTGGCCTTCCTTGCTACATTTCTACATACCCTGGAAGTGTTCCAATGATATTGCCATTTGATCAGCCCCTTTTTCCAGATACTGTGAGCTTCCTTCTTCTATGATTTTTTCAGCAGCTCCTTGCTCATCCATGCAGATCTCCTGCCTTCTCTGCTTGATTTTTCACTCAAAGGAATGCATCTATCTTGAACTTGAAGGAAGTGGTGTTTAAATATTAACCATCTCTTTTAGGCACCCCCTCAACTTCTAGAGTCCTAGCTTGTGGGATTCCTCCCAGTAAGTCTTTGACAGGACAAAATCAGCCCTCCTGAAGTCTAACGTTGCAATCCTACTTACTGTCCTGCCTTTTCCTCACTTGATACTAAACTCTACCATGTCATGCTCACTACATCCAAGGCTGCCCCCAATCTTCACATCCCTGACCATGCCTTCTTTCCTCATTAATACAAGGTCCAGCAGCACACCTCTCCTTCCCACTATCTGCATCAGAAAGTTGTTGTCAGTGTACTAAAGGAACCTTCTGGACTGAATGTCCCTAACTATGTGGTTTTACTAGCAAACATCAGGGTGATCAAAGTCACCTATGAGCACCAGGGTACGTAATCTAGAGGCTAGTTCCAGCTATCTGTAGAAGGCCTCATTGCGAGCTTCTTCCTGGTCTGGTGGTCTGTAGTAGACACCCACAGTAATTTCAACCATATTTTCATGCCCCTTAATTTATACCTGTAAGTTTTCAATACCCTCTTCATCTCCCTGTGGGTAGAGCTCAATGCCTTCCAGTTGCTCTCTCTCATAAAGCACAATCCATCATCTTACCTCATTGGCAGATCTTCTGTAAAAGGTACATAGCCATCCATGACTGGAAGCTGGCCAATGTGATGCCCATCCACAAGAAGGGTCGAAAGGAGGAGCCAGAAAACTACAGACCTGTCAGCCTGACCTCAGTGCCAGGCAAGGTCATGGAACAGGTCATCTTGAGTGCCATCACAAAGCACCTACAGGATAGCCAAGGGATCAGGCCCAGCCAGCATGGGTTTAGGAAGG
>WAAF01020827.1:103-12542 GCA_013400475.1 Tricholaema leucomelas | reverse complement strand
AAACCCTATGAGGAGAGGCTGAGGGAGCTGGGGTTGTTTAGCCTGGAGAAGAGGAGGCTCAGGGCAGACCTCATTGCTGTCTACAACTACCTGAAGGGAGGTTGTAGCCAGGTGGGGGTTGGTCTCTTCTCCCACGCAACCAGCAACAGAACAAGGGGACACAGCCTCAAGTTGTGCCGGGGGAAGTATAGGCTGGATGTTAGGAGGAAGTTCTTCACAGAGAGAGTGATTGGCATTGGAATGGGCTGCCCAGGGAGGTGGTGGAGTCACCACCCCTGGGGGTGTTCAGGAAAAGCCTGGATGAGGCACTTAGTTCCACGGTCTAGTTGACTGGATAGAGCTGGGTGCTAGGTTGGACTGGATGATCCTGGAGGTCTCTTCCAACCTTGTTGATTCCATTCTATTCTATTCCAGTCACAGAAGCTATCCCTTCATGTCTCTCTAACTGTGTTGAGATCATGGCCTTGTGACCAAACACAGATCTATAATTCCTTCTTTTTATTCCTCAAGCTGTGTGCATTGGTATACAGGCATCTCAGAGACATAATCGAGCAGGAATGCAACTCTGGAGAGAAGCAAATGGAACCCCCATAGGAATGCCAAGTATTGAAGTGGTTGGACCTTCCAGCTTTCGTTTTGGAAGGCAGATAAGGAGCATTTGTCACTGCTACAGGTGGTCTGGTTTATTCCCCAGATGTGATGGCATAAGCATTACCATATTGTATTCCACCACCTGAGTTTACCTCACAGTAGCATGCTTACTCACACTTTAATCCCATGTTCCCTTTGGCTTTTCTATGTTTTTAAGAAATAAGCAAAGATTAAATGTTCTTAAAATGCACTTTGTGCACTATGATGCCCTGCAAGAACAAGTTTTTAATTGTGTCAATAAATGTCAGAATTAAATTTTCTTCTTTCAAAGGGCTGAACTGGGAGGTCTGACACAGAAGTTCACAAGTTTAAATAAATACCCAGAGATCAAATACCTTATTGCTGGGGTCAGTTTCTCAGTAACCAAAGTAACTATACATTATGCACACAGAATTTAAAACTTACTGATTTTTTTTCCTAGATCATCACATAAACATCATTATTATGGAGGGAACTCCGAAGTGCCAACATATTCACAAGCCTATGCCGAAGACACTCCTGTTGTCCCACCATAAACCCATCAATGCTTCTTTTCCCTTGAAATCTAGCATTTCCTAGAGCAAAGAGTTTTGCCAGAAAGGATTTTCGTGCTCTGGCTGTGGTGCAGGTGCACATGGCTCAGTCTCAGGCTATTACTGGTGCATCCCAGTCTTCTACCAGGGAGTTGTCTACTGATTCTGCTTGCAGAGAAGTTTTGTAAGAGAACACTTGGCAGCACTGCAAGGGCACCAGAAGGTTCCCAGACAGATGCATTGAGCCATCATGGTGTTTGCAGGCTGGATTGTCTCTTCCCACCACCCACCACTCACCATGCGATGTGTGCAGTCTAACTTGTGGATGCTCCCTGGTTTCAAGTGTGACTGCAGTGCCTCACATGAGGAGGAAATGATGTATCCCTGAATCACTTTCATGCCAACAGGAATAAAAGCACTATCCAGTTCTAGGTCACAGCTGTGTCCCCTCTTTGCTCAAAGCCTCCTTTCTTTGCTCAATGCTCAGTTAAAAGAATCATGCTGGCTTTTTGCAAATGACAAATGTTTATCTGTCTCACAAATTTTCAGATTAATCCAGAAGGACGTGAATATTAATAAAGCAAACTCTGCAAGTCCTCTTGCACACCCCTCCTCTGAGTAACAAAGTAGTCATACAGCATAACATCACACTACACAGATACGTCTTTGGAGCTTACTCATTTGAATCGAAGTATCCCACAGAAGAAAACAAACATAAAGTGAAATTAGTTCCAACAGTTAAAAGTTGCACAACAAAATAGCTTACAATTTGTGGGAAAATAGTGACTGTTACTTTATCAAATGCTAGTGTGGCAGATGACCACATTTCCCAGGTTTATCTTCTCTTCAGGCTCCTCTGAATATGTATCACTATTCTTGTTGGTGGGGGTAAAGAAGGTAAGCATAAATAGTTGAGAATCACACAGCACCGCACAAAATTGTCAGGGTTGGAAGGCACCTCAAAGATTATTCAGTTCCAACCCCCCTGCCATGGGCATGGACACCCTCCACTAGATCAGGCTGATTGAAGTCACATCCAGCCTGGCCTTAAAAACCTCAGGAGATGGAGCCTCCACCACCTCTCTGGGCAACATGTTCCAGTGTGTCATCACCGTCATGGTGAAGAACTCCTTCCTAATAAGCATCATGAATTTACCCTCCTCTAGTATTGCTTCATTTCCTCCAGTCCTATCATGACCTGACACCCTAAAAGACCCCCACCGGCTTTCTCCTGGTGGGAGTGGGGAGAGAATCACCTCTCTTGACCTGTTGGCCACACTTCTCTTGATGCAGCCCAGGATACAATTGGCTGTCTGGCCTGCAAGTGCACACTGGTGGCTCATGTTCAGCCTCTCATCCACCAGCACCCCGAAGTCATTTTCTTCAGGGCTGCTCCCAAGCCAGTCACTGCCCAGATGATATCAATGCCTGTGATTGCCCCAACTCAGCACCAGGACCCTACACTTGGTCTTGTTAAACCAACAAAGGTTGCTTAGATCCACCTTTCCAGCCTGTCAAGGTCCTTCTGGATGGATCCCTTCCCTCTGGTGTGTCAGCTTGCACCACACAGCCTGGTGTCATCAGCAAATTGGATGAAGATGTACTCAATGCCACTGCCCATGACCAACAATGATGTTAAATAAGGTCACTGACCTCCACTTGGACATGGACCCATTGACAGCCACTCTTTGGTATGGCCATCAAGCCAGTTCTTTATCCACCAAGTGGTCCATCCATCAAACCCATATTTTACCAGCTTGGAGATCAGGATGTTATGGGAGACAGTGTTGAAGCCTTTGCTCAAGTCCAGATAAATGACACTGGTTGCTCTCCCCTTGTCTGTTGATGTTGTGACTCTGTTATAGAAGGCCACCAAGTTTGTCGGTCAGGATTTGCCATTGGTGAAGCTGTGCTGATTGTACTCAACCACCTGTTTGTTATTCTTCTGCCTCAGCAGTACCTCCAGGAGAATCTGCTCCATGATCTCACAGACACTGAGGTGAGACTGAGCAGCCTATAGTTCCCTGGATCATTCGTCTTTCCCTTTTTGAAAACTGGGGTTATGTTTCCCCTTTTCCAGTTGGTGGGAACTTCACTGGACTGCATTGACTTTTGAAATATAATAGAGAGTGGTTTAATGACGTCATCTGCCAATTCCCTCAGTACCCATGGGTGTATCCCATCGGGTCCCATGGACTTGAATGGTTTCAGGTTTGTCAGACGGTCATGGATCTGATTTCCACTCACAATGGGCAATTCTGTTGGATTTACAAGGAAAAAATATGAATCATAAACAGCAAATAGATAACAGCAACACTTTGCCTCAGAGTTCTAAGCAATTTTGAAATCAATAATTCTGCCAAACTTAGAGTTTTTAGTAGATACAAGAAGAGGGTTTTTTGGAAATGTACTTAAAAGTGACAGAAATAAATACCAAGTGCACACTTAAGAGAATCTAGTTTTAGGTTTCTGAACATGAATGCAGTCTAGAAGTATCCAAAAGCACAGCAGGTGTGACAACCATCCCATCTGGTGCTTCTGATCAGTCAGCTCCTGAATTTCCAGAAAAGTTAGCCATATTTTTGGGACACTGTAATTAACCAGCAAGAGAGGAAGCAGGGCAGGGCAATCAAACCAAACACAAGAACCCCCTGCTATCAATTCATTGCTACAAGTAGCATCTTCCAGCTCCCCTCTATACAGCTTGATGTGAACTGGCACTTCAAATCTATGTTGTACTTAGTGTGGCCCTCTTCAAAAATCTGATGGAAAGTGCCTTATATTTTCAGCGTGAAGTCGTTACTTTCTGAGAAATTCAGCTGACCAAGTGGTTGCTTTTGGTTTTTACTTTCTAAAATGATGGCACAAGAGCATTTTTTATGAAGGCAGAAGTCACAGAGGTTCTGGTGATTTGGCTGGGGATTAATTGGCCAAGGTAGGAGTTATAAAAAGAGAATTATTTTTGTTTTCCCAAAAAAGCCACACTCCCAAACTATATACAGAACTAGTTAAAGTTTATTTATAGGTTCTAATTTGGTTGGGAAATCTTCACAAGGATGCTTATGAGCAAGTTTAGTAATTCAGGAAAGTCAGAAAACGGAAAAGGCTAAGCTACAAAACAGTTCTACCCCACTTATAAATCAGGCTGAGAAGAGAACCTAGGGAAGAGATTCTACTCATGGAGGTGAAGTGGGAATATAGCGATGAACCCTGCTGAATTTCTCTGAGGCAGCCTCTGAAGCTCCAAGATATATCCAGGTTGCAGATCCATGCAGCAAAGTCCGAGATTAATTAACCCACCAAAGTCAAAGTGTCTCAAACACAGTTTCCATGAGGCAAAAGGGCACAGAGCAGCACTGCCTTAGCAGCACAGGGAAAAAGCAAACTGCTGCTGTGTTCCCCAGCTCTGGGTAGTGAGCAGGAAGTCAGGCTGTGCTGGTCCGAGACAAGCCAGCTCCAGATGCCACTGGCAGCTCTCTCTCGAATGGACCTAAGAACTTAGTGAACTTGCAGACTTGTGGGGGAGCAGCACGAACTGTGCAAGAGCAGGACTGCACAAAACAATGCAAAAGTGGGAACAGTGCAAAAGCAGGAACCGTGCAAAACGCGGGAATTCTGCGAAAGAGGCAACCTCGTGTGCTTTTTTTCCTCACTCTATTTATGACTTTTCCTAGACAATGTGTCCACTTGACATATATACTGGGCACCAAGAACCCAGCCAATCACCACCCGATTCCAGCACGGCTTTCCCATGAGTCAGCACACATGTGGAAAAGGCACCTTTTGCTGTTCCCCCTTCAAGCTTGCAAGGTTTGGGGGCAAAGCAGTTTTCACACCTTCTTCTTCTCCCATTCAAACCTCCAGTGACAGAGTGAGGGAAGAAGGGACTTTGAGTGCGCCACAACATCCAGTAAATCCTTTTACTGTCCCAGACAGCATCTCTGGGATCTTAACCAGCAGAGCTCATCAAAACCACTGTGCCACTTAGCTGTAGGTATACTGGAAGCACAGAATGAAGTTTTAAAGCCTCAGGCAATCACCACCGGCAAGATACTGGCAGGCTGGAAACCTGGGCAAGGTCAGTAGTGTCTGAAGGAGAGAGACAGCTGAACTACACCCAAACATAAGCACTTCTAGGTTAAAGTCATCAGCAGAGCAAGATGGAAAATACAAAGTACAACAGCCTTCACTGCACCAGGTAAGGAGATTAAAGGAAAGAACTCTTCTTTCCAGTGCTTCTTGCAGCACTGCCTCTGATTGTTTCCAAAATAGTCACTAAAACTCTCCACCCTACTGGAAGGAAAATAAGTTAAACAATTCCTGTCCGCTTTTACCAAATCCACTCTGCTTTACTGCAAATGGGCAGTGCAAACCTAAGTTACTGTGATCAACTAAAACACCTGTATCCATGAACACTGGGAACATCACCCTATTTCACCCTACCCTTCAGTTTTATACAGAATAATGGAATGAACTAATTTCTCCATGGACCCACCAACTTGCCACCTGACTGTGCCTGCAGGGCAGTTGAGTCCATGGAAATAACACTCCCCAGAGTATAATCCTATCTAAAGGGCCAGCTGGCCTGTCTTGTCATACAATAATGTTGCTCCTTTTCCTTACTGAACACTCTCTCATCCTGTGCCAAAAGCATACACGCACGAAAGCCTTGATTTTCTTTTTAAAGGGCTTGTTCAACTTCAAGCTAAAGCTATTGGGTTTTATGCGTTTAAAGTGCTGTACAACACAATGTCAGTTTTGTGGCCTAGAGCAGAGTTGTGTGTAATAAATTAAGCACAGGGGTTTGTTTCTGCTGCAGATCATGCAGACCTTTACAAAATATACCTGCTTAATAATAAAAAGCTGCACCATTAAAAAGTCAACGAGCTACAGCGATATAGCTCAAGCAACAAGTATGTGGTCCATGAGGACCCAATGGGGCAATATCTGGGCTTATACTATGTACAAACTTCCTCTGTAGCTCATTTGTCTTCTTCAAAAGGATGGGTCCTCTACTGACTGTTCTTCCTGGGATAAAATCAACTCATCTGAACCTATTTCCATGCAATGAAGGATTCTTGTGCAACACACTGCCAGTGTTCTATAGCACTGCTTGCATCATCAGACCTTCATCTCTCGAATGCTACCCCAGTTCAAATTTGAGATCTGATTCCCTTGGTCATTTGTTACAAAACTGAGGAAAGAGGTCAGGAGGAGAAGCATGTCATATCAGTAAATGCTCAGAAACACTCTCAGAGTGGAGAATGGGAACTGTTCCACTATGTACTAGTAGCAATATGTTCATCAGTTAGGAGGATTAAGGTGATTTTTTTGATGCCTAGGGACAGATCTAGGGAGTTAGAGTACCCATGACAACACAGAAACAAAACAGCTGAAGAGAGATTTAAACCGATGCCATTCAGGACAAAACTGAGAATTATCTCATAGCAACAGTTTTCTGTCACACTTTCAGACACTTTTGCTGACCCTATAAGTGAATTAAATTAATCTTGATCTTACTCAAGCTGGAATAAGGCTTGTAGTGAAATGAGAAGATATTAATGAAAAGACAATAATTCCAACATATCTTTGAGAACTGGACCCGTGTTCTGTTTTATTTTCCAAGCACAGGAGTCTGGGAGTAAAGGAGGCTTTAAGGTCAGACAAAGATAGTTTTGGGGATGTTGTGTATGCTTGCCAACATAACATTTGAAGAAGGTACAAAAAACTGAAGAAAACCCAAATTTTCTAAAAAAAACCCTCTTAACCATACAGACCTATGGATGATATGCACTGGTTAGACCACACCTTGAGTACTGTGTCCAGTTCTGGGCCCCCCAGTTTAAGAGGGACATTGAGATGCTTGAACGTGTCCAGAGAAGGGCAACAAGGCTGGTGAGAGGCCTCGAGCACAAGCCCTACGAGGAGAGGCTGAGGGAGCTGGGATTGTTTAGCCTGGAGAAGAGGAGGCTCAGGGGAGACCTCATTGCTGTCTACAACTACCTGAGGGGTGGTTGTAGCCAGGAGGAGGTTGCTCTCCTCTCTCAGTCAGCCAGCACCAGAACAAGAGAACACAGCCTCAAGCTACGCCAGGGGAAGTTTAGGCTCGAGGTGAGGAGAAAGTTCTTCACTGAGAGAGTCGTTGGACACTGGAATGGGCTGCCCAGGGAGGTGGTGGAGTCGCCGTCCCTGGAGCTGTTCAAGGCAGGACTGGACGTGGCACTTGATGCCATGGTCTAGCCTTGAGCTCTGTGGTGAAGGGTTGGACTTGATGATCTATGAGGTCTCTTCCAACCTTGGTGATACTGTGATACTGTGATACTGTGTGATATCAGTGAGGCTTCCCTTTAGAAGCCTACCTGCACCAAAGTGATCACATTTGCAAAGGCACAATCAGAAACTACTTCACCATTATTATCTATCATTTGGAAATAAGAATTATGTATATTTTTCAAGGTACTTCCAATCTAAGTTGTCCTGTGGTTCAGTTAAAATCTTACTTAAGAAATTTGTCGTAGTTACTTACCAGCTTTCTGTGTAGGTATTGAACACGACAAAAAGGGGATGTGCCTAAGGCTATGAGGAAGGCGATCAATTGCCAGATCAGGGATTTTTCCATCCAGTACTAATTCTGGTCTGAATGTGCTAGCAGAAGAACTTTTCTTTCAATGCAGACAAAGAAATGCATCAAATCCCTCTACATCAATAACTCTGAATATTGCCATTGCCTTCGTCTGTTCTCCAAACTTGTCAGAGCACTGTATTACTGTGAGTTCAGTACACATTTCAGGCACATCACTTCTCTTGTAAAAGAGCATGTGTGTCAGAGATGAAACTATGAAAAACGGGCAGTTGCCTCATACTGTGGAGATGCATAAATATCACCAACATACCTTTTCCTGTGCTCTTCAGGGAGAACTCATCACTTGCTCTGGAGTTCATCTGTTTGCAAATTAGCTTAATTCCCGCTCTCAGTCTTATTCTAGCTATGGTATTTCTATTCATCTTGTTTTAATACAACATATCACACCTGGAATGTCTTTGTTCCCTTTTGGTAATGAAGTGCCAGTCACTGAAGAGCTTCCAAGTGCGAGAAGCTATTCATTCTGAAATATTCTTTTTGTAGAAATCTAACTACATGGCATTCCATAGAGACTCTGGCATGACACTTGGTTAAAGAAATTAGCCTTTTAAACTCACTGAGTCTCAAGGAATTTCAATTTAAAGATACAGTCCTAGGCAACGATGATTTTTTTTTCCCTCCTCCATTTTTTATTTAATTGTAAATCCCAGGCTGAAAATGAGAAGATAAAAACCAACAAACTGTCAAGATATGATAAAATCAAAGAAACAATGCTTGAGGAATAGCTTGCTTATACCACCTGAAAGATTCTTAATTAAGTGGGGGGGGGGGGGGAGGGGGAACACCAGGGAAAGTGTCAAATCATTGTTAAAATACCCCAAAACAGAGAAGTCTCAGCTGTACAGAGAGAAATCACACTGACAGCTGCCACTGTCAGCATGACATTAAGCAGAATGACATTAAGCAGCGAGAAAGCTGCTAGGGATTCAACAAATGGGAAACCCTTCATGGAGGCAGCTCTCCTGATGCTGACCCCTGCAGATCTGGAGAAATCTTTGTCCCTGCTGCAGACAACATGTAGACAACAGGATGCTTGCACACCAGCACTAGCCATAACTCTACCACCAAGGCCTAGCTGCAATTGCCATCTGCATACAGGTTGGCAGGTAGAAACCATGCTCCCTCAGGGGTCAGCAGCCCCAGAAGAGCCTTTACACATGATACAAGCTGGAGTTTCATTCTCTTGCTGCACTTTAGTGTTATTTCTAATGACAGATAATAAAACCAGTAAAGTCTATTATAGTCAATATCTAGATTTTACCAATAGGGCTTACGTTTTACCGGTAACTTTCTGATACTCAGCATTACCCTAGAAGTGCTAAAAATATATCAGCACAGAAAAACAAACAAACAAACAAAAAATAGTTCAGAATTAATTAGGACAAGAAATCTGAAATTGAAGCCCTTGCTGTCCAGCTGCAAGACCACTGCAAGTGCCAAAAATAACAAAAATAAGAGAAGGAAATGACATTAAGTATTAGACAAATTTCCAACACATTCACTAAACCTGCTGACAACCAGAAATCAAAGCAAATACAGAGATGGAACACAAGTCAGAATTCTCTTTCCAAACTGATTTTGGAGTTACAATTGCCAGAACTGGAGGTTTGCCAGTGCATTGGACAGGAAACCAAGTGTCTTATAAAACAATGTGCTAGTTTGAAGCTAGCTAGAATGTTTTGGTGAGAACTAGATTGCAGGCTGTGAAAGAGAAACAATGGTGATGTCTACTTCACTCATAGGCTTGCTGAGATGTATAACAAGAGTATAAACATAGATATGGGAGTTGCTCTCTGTCTGGGCTATGGGCTGCATTTTCTCTCTAACCTCACCTTCCGTCTCTCTGATTAATCCACTTGCTTCCTAACCCCCCTGGCCAATGTCTGGGGTAAGGTAAAGGGGAGGGAGAAGGGGGAAGGGCGGTTGGGAGCTCCTCCCGGGGACTCAGGTTTCTGGGAGGGCTGTTGTGTTTCTGTATTACCTTTCACTTGTATATTTCTGTATATAACTGTACATACTGTAAATATCTGCTTCCGTTCTGAAGAGGAGCAGGGCTCCATGTGAACAGCAGTTGAACATGGGTCAGTCGGTTCTAAGCGACAGGCGAGCGCCGTTCCGAAGAATATTGTGCTAGCTGTAAATATAAGCTTCATTCAATTTCCAGAGCCAGCTGAGTCTAGTCTGGGTGATTTACAAAGTGTGGGGGGGAAGGTAACACCCAAACCACCACAAACAATCACCTCCAAAAGTCCAAAAGTCCTGGGCAGTGGCTGGAAAGCCTCTGTTATCAGTGAGGAGAGAGGGGGAGCTTGCCCACACACACCAGTCTGAAAAATGTGCTGTGAATATTCAGACTCTGCACGTGTGATAAATGCCAAGGCACTGCCTTGGATATAAACCTAACCAGAAGACACCTTCCCAGATGAGGAAACAAGAAGGGATGGATGCAGTTCCTTTTTATTTTATTTTTTTTAATACTCTGAGAAAAGACTTTTAAAACTAAGTCTTAGAAGTCTTAGATGTATTTGTTGTTTTAAGCACTCAGTCACCAGCTGTTAGGGTGCAACAGTGGCTGCTACTGACGAGCATTAAAACTTCTTTTTTCTCTCAGCTGTTGTCAGTGATAGCTAGCACTTCAGGAAAACACTCTAGGGTAGAAGACAATAGGTCGACTTAGTCTACGTTGCTCATCCATTCTGCAAAATCTGAACAGGTCTGATATAACAAAAGGAAAAAAAAATAAAAGAAGAAAAAGAAACTGAACCCAGTATAGAGCAACCAAAAGCAGGTTGGTCTCTGTACACTCTGATGTGGGAAGCTGTTCTAAAGCAAGAAAGGTCCCGTGCTTTTCCTGGGAAAAATAAATATCTAAAGGCCATGGTTTCCCACCACTTTGAAGCAGAAAAAAATAATAAGAGAGAGAGCAAGTTATGAGTCATATGAGAGGAGTCTTGCACAGGTGTGGTTTATCAGCTTAATACTTACAACCAGAGCCAAAACATCCAGAGCAGTTATGAAATTGCTAAAACAGTTCTTTGAAGCTGCTACAAGAAAAGGGCAAGAAACAGTTTGCATTTAAGTAAATGTACTAACACATAACTTGTTCTTAGATCCTGTGTTTAACTGATGGAGTCATTTTGTCATTTTTCATTGTAAAAACTCAGTGTCTGAGGTGGAGTTACTTCAAATACTTTTTTTCCTTTCCCAGCAGGATGCTGCAAAACTGGCATAGTACACAGTAAAGTGTTCAAACACTTCACATTTCGGGCTTAAGGATTTTGTATCCTTCTATTCCTTCCACAACTCAGAAGAGTCTAGATTAGAGCAAGGCTCACTTGCCCCACAGCTGGTGGAAATGAGGTAAAGAGACCGACATAGGAATCTGTGGGAAACCCAGTTAGAGGTTTTCATTTGTCACAGAAGAGTTTGGTCTAATGATGGGGAGGTGACATTATGCTTTTAAATGGAAAAGCAATTTCCATTGAGGACAAAAGGAAATAAATGTACTTGTAGATGAATGCAACAACTTCTAGATCTTAAGGTCTCAAGAAAGAGGAGCAAGAGGAGCAAGAAAGAGGATCCAGGTGAGCTTGATCCTCCTACATATTCACACACACACACACAAAAAAGGAAGTTTTCAGAGATTATCTTTTACAGAAAACACTAGAAAGATGAAAGGGCCTGGAATACCTCTGTGTTCTGGAGCTCCTTGGCTTGATGGAGGAAAGCAGGTTTTCATGTGGTTGAGTTAAAGAGACCAAGACCAAGGGCCACGTACAAGGTTGGGTTAATTTCCACCTCTTTTCATCCATCTATGGAAGTTTAGATTTTGGAGGCATCCCAAAACAACGTTCTCCACTGTGGAGGGATTTCTTGCTAACAGGACACGAATTGATAAGAATGAGCAACCCATGCTGCAGAGTGTCCTTGAATCCATCTCAGAGGCAGGAAACCAAGCAGTGGATAACGCCCCCGACATGCAGCTTCAGGGGGCAGGTCCTGCCAGCTGCAAAGGGCTGTTATTGTAATGTAATGTAACAGGTATTGTAATGTAACAGGTTGTTATTGTAATGTTAACCTATCTGTACCTCACGCATAACCTTAAGCCAATCTGTGCTTTCCACACGTACCAATCTTAAACGAAGTTAGCTGTGCACGCCTCTTCTGAGTAAGCATATGTCCTGGAGGTCCCGTGTACCCCAGAAATTTCCTCTCCCTCTGTGGTTTGAATGGGAGAGGAAGAGGCGCGAACAGACCTGTTGCTCCCCGCCCCTCCCTGCAGGAGTGGAGTGGGGGGGAGCAGGGGGGACCTTTCCGGCACAAGGAGTGTGGTGTGAATGGGAGAGGAAGAGGCGCGAACAGACCTGTTTCTCCCCGCCCCTCCCTGCAGGAGTGGAGTGGGGGGGAGCAGGGGGGACCTTTCCGGCACGAGGAGTGCCCCGTGCCAGGCCCGCGCTGCACTCGGCTGAGGATTGGCTGTGTGCTTTTCGTGCCTAGGAAGTGGTAACTCAGCTCTTTGTCTAGGAAAGGGTATAAATATCGAGGGGTTCCCGCCTTGGGGTGCTCCTGCCGTGGAGTTCGCCCCCGCTTTGGATCGCGTTCCCGCCCTGGTGTGCCTGCTTGGAGTTCTTCT
>WAAF01020826.1:189484-219039 GCA_013400475.1 Tricholaema leucomelas | reverse complement strand
TTGATTCTATTCTATTCTATTCTATTCAGCATTAAAATGTTATTTTTTTCATGTAATACTTTCCTTACTTTCAAAAATAGTCCTTCTCTTCTTAGCAGTGTTGCTTCATTTATAGTTTTCCCGCATCCTGCTTAAAAGCTGGTTTTGGGCATCATCACACTTCTGTATGTGCACACTTACAGACAGTCTTGGTCACTGTTGAATTACTCAATAAAAAAAAGATCCAAACTAAGCTTTGTGCATTTCTTTTCTACAAAAAGATTCAGTGTCTTTTTTATATCAAATGCCTAGGGGTTTTAGTAAAAGTGATCCATCCCTGTGGGTTTTCATTTCTATGCAGTTTTCATCAATATTCTGAAAACTTTCAAAACATTCAGGTAGTCTTTATTTAAGAATATAACTGATCTTTGAAATACAAAAATGTATCAAATGAAAAGAATTAAAGGTATGTAAATAATTATAGTTTTATGGAAGATTGTACTCATGCTAAGATCCTTGGCATCAGTGTAATCATGAAGAACATCAGAGGCTGTGGTAATATGCCTGCAGGTCTAACTGCTAATTGAGCCTACTCAAGAGTATGGGTTTTTTTTGGAAAACAAAACAACTCAAAACTTTCATACCTCAGAAATACTCAGATGTTTTGTCCAGGAAACAACAGTGTTAAAGCAGGTTGAGGGAGGTGATCCTTGCCCTCTGCTCAGCACTCAAGAGGTCATACCTGGATTTCTGTGTTCAGGTGTGGTCTTCTAAGGAGAAAAGAGACATGAATTGACTGTACAAAGCCCAACAAAGGACCACCAAGAGGACTGAGGGATTGGAGTGTTTCCCTTGTCAGGACAGACTGAGAGACCTGGAGCTCTTCAGCCTGGTGAGGGTGCAAAGAGGACAGATCAAGGCTCTTTTCAGTGGTGCCCAGTGACAGGGCCAGAGGCAACGAGCAACAACTGAATCACAGGAGGCTCCATCTTGAACACCAGGAAACACTTTTTCACTGTGGTGGTGACCAGGCAGTGGCCCACATCATAGAATCTCCATCTTTGGAGATAGTGAAAAACCATACATGGCGATGGGCAAGCACAGAATTGAAGCATGGTTGGGGCTGGGAGTGAGCTCTGGACATCACACAGTCCACCCCTGTTGCTAAAGCAGGATCACACAGAGCAGGCTGCACAGGATCACAGTGTCCAGGCAGGTTTGAAGTCTTTCCAGAGAAGAAAACTCCACAGTTTCTTTGTGAACACAACCACTGTTCCAGTCTTGTGTCACCCTCAGAGTAAAGAAGTTTTTCCTTAAGTTTATGTGTTGTCCAGGTTTGTGACCCAGAGCAGTGGCACGTATTGTGGAGTTCCCACCAGTGCTATGTGTCCATGCTCGAGCAGGGGGGTTTGGAAAAGATGATTTCCACTGATCCCTTTCCCATTCAGCCATGCTGTGCTTCTGTACAGCAAACAACTTCAGTAAAAATTTCCTACATTCCCTGTTGCTGACTTCCCTGCTCAGTGATATTACAGAATCATTGAATTATAGAGTGGTTTGGGTTGGGAAGAACCTTAAAGATCTTCTAATTCCAACCCTCTGCCATGGGCAGGGACACTTCCCACTAGACCAGGTTGCTCAAGGTCCTATCTAACCTGGCCTTGAATACTTCTAGGGAGAGGGCACCCACAACCTCCTTGGGCATCCTGATTCAGCGTCTCACCACTCTCACTGTAAAGAATTTCTCCCTAATATCTGGCTATCTGGTCGTTTCTCCACTTGATGTCTTCCTGAGCCTGTATCTTATGGATAAAGATACATAGATTCCGGTGGAAATTCTGTTTGGATTTGCTGACTGTTCTGATGAATGGTCTGGAAGAGCTGAGATAAAATGTTGTCGTGACTTGCTGGACAGAGTGCACATGTCCACCCAAGCAGAACCAGAAGGTACTCCAGGTGTATCAGTGAAACGTGCATCTAGGCTCTTCTCAGATGTGTGTTACACCAGCATAGACTCCAAGCTGTTGTAGCAAAGCTGACCTGACAAACAGAAGGGCTGGGTAAGTTACACCCTCTTAATAGGGACAGCAGTGACCACATACTCTCTAGACATCCTGACTCCTGAGCTGTCCCTTGGGCTGCTCCGTTGTGCGTCATCTCTAGAGTAGGTCAGGGACTGTGAGGCACATGCTGATCTCCAGGGAGCTGACAGAAAACCCTGATCTCTCATACCAGCAACGACTCTCTCGAGCTATCATCTCCATATCATTCAAGTCATTCTCTTGCAAGCATAATTTGACTTTTTTCAGGCATAACTCCTGTTCCTGTCACATCTTTTAAAATAATTATAACTTTAATAAATGAGAAGGCTGAAGAGAGACAGGACAATTTCTTTTGTTGTTGTTTTTATTTGTTTTGGGTTGGGTTTTTTTTTAGGTAAAATGGATGTGAGCATTTGACTTCAGTGTGCAAATGATGTGTGCTTTCCAACAACTGGAGGAGGGATAGTTTCCTTGCCTTTAAGACCTGTTAATTTATTTTAAAAATATGTATTTCTCAAAATTTAATTTGTGGTTTGGGGAGCTAAGTATAGAAAATTACATAATGCCTTTTCAGACTTTGCTGACCAAGGGTGATCACAATAAATGATTATAGCATGCATGGAGTTTGTTAAAATATAAATTGTTCCATTGCAACAGTTCAAAGCTCTCCAACATCAGCTGGGCTTCAGTGTAACATGCAGGCTTTTAAAGTGCAAAAGTCATATTCCTTAAGATAAGATGAGGAGACAAGAATCAACAGAACCCAGTGCATCCTATCAAGGTTACTCTGGGAGTAGAGCTAAAGTATTTGTGGACTCTAAACATATTCTTCTTCAAAAATATTTTGAGTTGTCACTCATGACAGTTTTGGGTGGCTTTTATGTTTGTTAACATATTTTTCTTTCTTTCCTTTTTTTTTCTCCCCATCAGGTGCTTCATCCCAAATGCCTATGCTGCTCTTTTCACCGCAGCTCTGGTGCCATTAATGTGCTTGGTGGTAGTTTTTGTGGTGTTCATCCATGCCTACCAGGTGACCCCACAGTGGAAAGCCTATGACGATATTTTCAGAGGAAGAACAAATGCTGCAGGTATGATTTGTTGGCTGTCTCAACACAAACATGTTGGACTTTCAGAACAGTACTGACTGTTCTCACCAGTTCAGGAAACCTGACTAGAAACTGCAGGTCAACAGATGCCCATGCACTTGTGTAAGATTTAGCATGCCAGTGGGCCCTTTGAAGTCTGTGAGAGTACTTAAATGATTAAAGTTAGGAGGATAAAGATGTGTTAAACCTGGAACAAGAAATCAGGATCACTTGTTATGTCTAGTGAAGAGAACAGAGTTAGAACAGAGCACCACCCTGGTTGGACCACTGTCCCCCCATGCCTGGTTTTCATAGAATCATAGAATGGTTTGGTCTGGGAGAGCTCTTGAAAGGTCAAGACATCTGGGGACATCTGCAACTAGAGCAGGTTGCTCAGAGCCCTGTTTGACCTGGAATGGTTCCAGGGATGGACATCTGACACTTCACTGGGCAACCTGGGCCAGTGCTTCACCACTGTGTTTATGAAACATTTCTTCGTTCTAGTTAGTATGAATTTCCCTCTTCCAGTTAAAACCATCACGCCTTGTCCTGCCACAACAGACCTTGCCAAAAAGTCTGTTCCCAGGTTTCTTATTGGTTCCTTAAAGTACCAAAAGGCCACAAGAATGTCTCCCTGAAGCTTGCTTTGCTCAGTCTCAACTCTTTCAGCCTAGCCCCTCAGCAGGCGGCTTTCAGCCCTCCCAGCCTTGCTGCAGCCTCCTCTGCCCCCACTCCAACAGTTCCAAGTCTCTGCTCTGCTGAGGACTCCAGAGCTGGCCCCAGCACTGCAGGTGGGGGGTCTCATCATCTTGGAGCAGAGGGGCAGAATCTCCTCCCTCCACTTGCTGCTGATGTTGCTCGGGATCAGCAAAGGACATGTCTGGGTCTAGGCTGCAGGTGCACATTGTCTACTAATGTCCAGCTTTTCACCCACTGGTACCCCTTCATCCTCCAGTCCAAATTGATAATGTCCTGAGACAGGGCAAGGTGCAGGTCCTTGCCTTTGGGCTTTTTGAATCTCATGAGGTTCACACAGCCCAAATTCTCCATCTTGCCCAGATCTCTCTGGATGGCATCTTGGTTCTTGGGTGTCTCAGCTGCACCACTCAGCTTGGTGTCATCTACAAGTCTGCTGAAGGTACACTTGATCCCACTACTGGATGATCTTGGAGGTCTCTTCCAACCTGGTTGATTCTGCTCTATTCTATTCTTTATTACTAATGAAGATATTAGAGAACACTGGCTCCAGTACAGACCCCTGAAGGACAGCACTTGTCATCAGTCTCCATCTGGCCATTGAGTCATTGACCAGTAGTCTCTGTATATGACCATCCAACCAGTTCCTTATCTGCTGAGCAGTACACCCACCAAATCTTTACCTCCCCAGTTTAGAGATAAGGATGTTGTGAGGAGCTGAGTCAAAGGCTTGACAGAAGTCCTGGTAGGTGACATCCATAGCTCTTCCACTGTCCACTGGTCTTAGTAGAAAGCTACTAGATTGATTTTGGCTAGGGATACCAAACAGCCCTGTCCTGTGGAGGGCTGGGGTTGCTTGGCAGCAGTGATTGCCTGCCCGAAGGGCAGCAAAGAGATACAAACCCACACTGTGCTCCTCTGCTTGGCCTCAGTTGCTGGGCACAGCTTCTGGCCATTGTGTTTTCAGAGAGAATTTGGTGGCTACACAGCCTTGCACAGAGGCTATGCCTTAGAGTCTTTGGAGTTAAGCACCCCAGTTTTGAAATTTCCTAGTGCTGCTCACAAGTGAAACGTGCTTGAAAGAACAAATCTGTCCTGTGCAAAACAGGAAGTTTCGGTCGGTCTGCTCTGTCAGAACAGTTTCAAATACAATAATGTTCCCAAAATAAAGCTGCAGCAGTTTAGACCAGTACCATAATAATAGGACACTCTGTGGGAAGCTTGAAATATTTGTTTTCATGGTGGGTTTTTTGGTTTTGTTGTTGTTTTTTTTTTTTTGGGGGGGGGGGGAAGAAAATCAGTTTCATAAACAAGTGCAGATACACAGATTTTAATAAACGTCTGTTTTCTCCCTAGCTGCATGAAGCCAGTTAGATGTCATAAACTTGTGAAAGATTCTTCAGTCATTTTTCCCAATTCATTAAATAAATGTCATCTGAACTTAAAAGGGACATTGGATTATTAAAAAATTCCATTGAGCAGTCCAGTGCTTGTAACTGTTCAGATTTATAAGGAGCAGCTGTCTTGTTCAAGTGCTCGGATTTGCAGTGATCATTGTGTTATGAAATGTGGGGCTGTGGTTTATTTTCTTAACAGTTGGGCTATGGAAATAGGCTCCTCTTATAAGAAAAATTTAAAGAAATATTAAATATTTATACTTAAATGTAATAATTTTTAATTTAAATATTTATTACCTGGGCATTTCTTCAAATGTTAATTGCCTTCTTAATGACAAAAGGTCAGTTTGACTAAGAGCTGTGTGAATTTGGATAAGGTCTGATAAACATAGCTTGTGGGTATGATACTGAAGACCTTGGCTGCACTTTAATCTCATTTCTAATATAAAAGGCAGTGCTTGGAGCAATCACAATGATGGCTTCTTACATAGTCTTGAATAATACAGTTTATTTTTTTATAGTAGCTTTTTTATACCATCCCTAAGGATGGAGAGTCTATATTCATATGTTGAAAGTAAAGGTCTGTGTCAGAGCAGTTAAACTAAAGGAAAACAAGACTGAATATTGAAAAAAAGACTATAAATAATTCTATTCTATTCTATCAGCATTCAAAATGGCAGAAAGTACTAATAGAAGCTGTATCTACATGACATAAAAACAGTAAATAATGATACTGAACAGAACCTTTGATCATTGAATCATAAAATCATAGAATCAACCAGGTTGGAAGAGACCTCCAAGATCATCCAGTCCAACCTATCACCCAGCCCTATCCAATCAACTAGACCATGGCACTAAGTGCCTCATCCAGGCTTTTCTTGAACACCTCCAGGGACGGTGACTCCACCACCTCCCTGGGCAGCCCATTCCAATGCCAATCACTCTCTCTGGGAAGAACTTCCTCCTAACATCCAGCCTACACTTCCCTCAGCACAACTTGAGACTGTGTCCCCTTGTTCTGTTGCTAGTTGGCCGATTTAGGATTCAAAGTGGTTTCTTCATCCAGTAGAATCTAGAAAATGTTACAGAGACTCCCAAGGGCTCACAACAAAAGCAGGGGGGGGAAGGCTCAGGAGGGAAGGTGCTCAGAAAAATGGCAACATTATTTTTTAAAACCAGGTTGTAACTTCTACCACTGCTTGCACCTGCACGGCAAACTGGAGTTCTGCTACCACAGGGCTTTTGCAAGAGCAGAAGTGAAAGTACCTCATGCAGTGTGGGTGTGAGCAAGTTAGAGGCAGGCTGTTAGAAGAAAGGAGCTGGCTGCTTAGGTTTATGGTGCTTGGGGTTGTGTAAGAGCTCTATGTGTAGCTGTGCTTGTACTGTAAGCCTCCACAAAGAAAGCTTGGTGGCTTCTGCAGTGTGTGAGGTTGTCTAAAACCGCATAACGTGGTGCTAACTCTTAAGGCCTCTGCCTTTCTGATTGAATATTTATCTCCTTACATTTGGGATTATGGCAGTATATTTACTTTGTTTTTTAATGTGTATATTATGCTTCGAAAGACATTCAAAGCCATTTTGCAGTGGTAACACCTACTAGCACTTAATTTTTTTCCCCAAAATCACAGAATACATCTGGTCAGAAGAGACCTCACAGATCATCCAGTCCAACCCTCAACACAACACTGAAGAGTCAACACTAAAACCATATCCTTAAGTGCCAGGTCCACACTATACTTAGATATCTCCAGGAATAGTGACTCCACCACTGCCCTGAGCAGACCATTCCAACCATTCCAATGTTTGAGAACCCTCTCTGTGAAGAAATATTTCATAATACTCAGCCTGAACCTGCCCTGGTGGAGCTTGGAACCATTTCCTGTAGTTCTGTTGCTTGCCATCAAGGAGAAGAGGCTGCCCCTTCCTTGCTCCACCCTCCCTTCAAGCAGTTGTAGAGAGCAAAGAGGTCTCGCCTCAGCCTCCTTTTCTCCAGACTGAACACCCCCAGCTCCCTGAGTCCCTCCTTCTGGCCCAGGTGCTCCAAGCCCTTCAGCAGCTTCATTGCCCTTCTCTGAACCTGCTCCTTATATCCTTTCTGTAGTTAGTGGCCCAGAACTGCATATGACATTGGAGGTGTGGCCTCCCCAGCCTCCTGCTGAGCACAGGAGGATGATCACCTCCCAGTTCCTGCTGGCCACGGTGTCTCTAGTCGAACACAGGATGCTATTGGCTTTTTTGGCCACCTGGACTCTCTGCTGACTCTTGTTCAGTCAGCTGTCAACCAGTAACCTTAGGTACCTGTCCAAGTTGCAGCTTTCCAACCACACATCCCTCAGTCTGCAGCTCACCATGGGGTTGTTATGACCCAGGTGCAGGACCTGGTACTTGGCCTTGTTGAACTCACAGAATTAGCCTTGGCCGATGGGTCTCACCAGTGCTAATACCATTGTAAACCTTCCCTACCCTCTGGCAGATCAACACAGGCACCCAGCTTGGTGTCATCTACAAAACTCACTGAAGGTGCACTCAATCTCCCCATTCAGATCATTGATAAAGATATTAAAGATAACAGGGATCAGAGCTGAACCTCATGAGACACCACTAATGACTGAGTGCCAGCCAGATTTAGCTCCCTTCACCGCCACCCTTTGGGCCTGGCCATCCAGACAGATTTTTATCCAGTGCAGAGCGCACTTATCCAGGTCTTGTGCCATAACTTCCTGAAGAAGAATGCTGTGGTAGACAGTGTCAAAGGTCTTTCATTTTACTGTACAACCCACTCTTTGCAGAAGTTCACTCCACTCACTCCATGTTCTTGTAGACTCAGTGGCATCTGCTTTTGCTTCAGTGCTGTTATTGCAGCCACCTCAGAGGATGCTGTGGGAAAAACATTTTACATTTTAAAGTTGTCAGAGATACATTATAGGCTCCCCAGGGAGATGGCTGAATCACCATCCCTGGAGGTGTTTCAAAGATGCAGAGATGTGGTGCTGAGGGATGTGGTTTAGCACCAGACCTGGTAGGTTTTGAGTACGGTTGGACTCAATGATTGCTAAAGGTCTTTTCCAACCAAAACAATTATGTGATCCTATGATATCTTGCTTCTGAAGCAGAGAAGGTGTCCTGGACCACACTCACACTGAGTTCTGGCGTCAGTGCATCTTAGAGGAGCCTATGGAGTAGGAAGGTCTTCTGGCATCATCACCTCCTTGAGTTGCACAGGCACCCATTGTTTTGCTGTTTGGAAATGAATATGCCAGGGTTTCTGTCTTTGATCCAAACCCAGAGGAAAGATGGAGCTACCAGGCAACAATTGTCTATGTTTAGTGTCTTATTTCAGCTTGCCTCTGGATGCCATCCCTACATTGATTTACTCTGTTTTTTTCAGTCACCCACAACAATGAGTTCCTACAGCAAAAAAAAAAACTTCTGTAGTTTCCAGCCAGAAGCTCAGTACCCAGAGTGGCCCACTTTGAACAGCACAGAAAGTAATGAAACGAAACCAACCAACCAACTGAAGAAAAATTAAACAGAATGGTGGTTTGGAGAACTGTACACTCCCCATTGCTTACCCTTTCCAGAAAGAGAACAAAGTTCTGAAAAATCGAGTGCAGAAAGGTGTAAACACAGAAAAAGATACTTAAAAACACACTTTTGCCAGTAATTGTAAACACCTGTTCATTTAAATTCCTGAGAGCAAAGAGCACTGCAGAAAGGAAAATGCGGCATGTACAGACAAGTAATTATCATTTGCACATACATATTCATACAAACGCCTATTTGCATGTTAATATTTGAACTACTACAGCCTTTTTGTCTTTCCGGGAGTCATTCAGTTAGAAGATAGCTGAAATTACAGTGTGATGCTAATGGCCCCATGGGGATTCTGCGATAATTCATGCAAAACATTACTGAATGTTGTCAGTAAGAATAAAACAGCGGTCACTGGCTTGCATATTGCCATAAACCAGAAAATATGCAGATTTCAAAGTGAGGAAAAAAATGTTATCTGGCTTCTAAGTGTACATTTCATAGATTGCAGGAAAAGTGACATGGACAGTAGCACTCAGTGCTCCCTCAGCAAGTTTGCTGATGACACCAAGCTGTGTGGTGCAGCAGACACACTGGAGGGAAGGGATGCCATCCAGAGGGACCTTGAGAGGCTGAAGAGGTGGGCACAAGCCAACCTCATGAGGTTCCACAAGACCGAGTGCAAGCTCCTGCATCTGGGTTGAGGCACTCGCAAGCACAACTACGAACTGGGCAGTGACTGGCTGGAGAGCAGCCCTGAGAAGAGGGACTTAGGCCTGCTGGTGGATAAGAAGCTCAACATGAGCCAGCAGTGTGCACTTGCAGCCCAGAAAGCCAACCAGATGCTGGGCTGCATCAGGAGAAGTGTGGCCAGCAGATGGAGGGAGGTGATTCTCCTCCTCTACTCCACTCTGGTGATACCCCACCTGGAGTACTGCATCCAGTTCTGGAGCCCCCATTACAAGAAGGATGTGGACATGCTGGAGTGTGTCCAGAGAAGGGCCACTGGGATGATCAGAGGGCTGGAGCACCTCTGCTATGAGGACAGACTGAAAGAGTTGGGGCTGTTCAGTCTGGAGAAGAGGAGGCTCCCAGGTGACCTTCTTGTGGCCTTCCCGTATCTGAAGGGGGCCTACAAAAAGGCTGGGGAGGGACTTTTCAGGATATCAGGGAGTGACAGGACTAGGGGGAGTGGAGCGAAGCTGGAGATGGGTAGGTTCAGGCTGAACGTGAGCAGGAAGTTCTTCACTATGTGAGTGGTGACAGCCTGGAATGGGTTGCCCAGGGAGGTGGTTGAGGCCCTGTCCCTGGAGATGTTTAAGGCTTGGCTGGATGAGGCTGTGTGCAGCCTGATCTAGGGTAGAGTGTCTCTGCCCGTGGCAGGGAGATTGAAACTAGATGATCCTTGTGGTCCCTTCCAACCCTGACTGATTCTGTGGTTCTAAGTCTCTTAAAGTACAGCTCATACTTCTGAAGTTCCCTATTTGTGATCTCTGCTTGAAGAAGACTATTACTAACTTTAATAGAAATTTAGCAGGGAGACAAAGAGTAAAGTTTATCCTCATTTATAGTAGATACTGGATTTTTTTTTTTTCAGATACATTATATATGCAAGTGGAGATGTTAAAAACTGATTTAAAATATTTTTCTTGCTCTCTTCTGTTGCTGGAAAACTCTGAAGCTTGTCTTGCAAAGAAGGTTCATGTTGAATTATCTAGAATCATAAAATCCTAGAACAGCTTGGATTGGAAGGAACCTTTCCCTGGACCAACCTTCAAGCCATGGACAGGGGCAGCTTCCAGATCACACTCCTTGAAGCACCATCCCAAATGGCCTTAAATACTTCCCAAGATGGGCCATTCACAGCTTCTCTGGACATCCTATTCTCAATCTTTTGACCCACAATGTAAAATATTCTTCCTTTTATCACAGACTCACAGAATTAAGCAGGTTGAAAAAGACCTCTAGGATCATTGAGTCCAACCTATCACCTAACCCTTTTAATTAACTAAACCATGGCACTAAGTGCCTCATCCAGCTTCGTCTTAAAACACCTCCAGGGATTGTGACTCCATCGCCTCACTGGGCAACCAATTCCCAAGGGTAATCACTCCTTTTGTGAAGAACTTCTTCCTAACATCCAGCCTAAACCTGCCCTGGTTCAATTTGAGACTGTGTCCTCTTATTCTGTCACTGGGTGGCTGGGAGAAGAGACCAACCTCCACCTGGCTACAGCCTCCCTTCAGGTAGTTGTAGACAGCAATGAGGTCTGCCCTGAGCCTCCTCTTCTCCAGGCTAAGCAACTACAGCTTCCTCAGCCACTCCTCGGAGGGCTGTGTTCCAGCCCCTCACCTGCCTTGTTGCTCTTCTCTGGACATGTTCAAGCACCTCAACATCTTTCTTAAATTGAGGGGCCCAGAACTGGACACAGTACCCAAGGTGTGTCCTAACTGGCACTGAGTACAGGGGCAGAATGTCCTCCCTGGTCCTGCTGGTCACGCTATTCTTGTTACAGGCCAGGATGCCACTGGTCTTCTTGGCCACCTGGGCACACTGCTGGCTCATCTTCAGCCTACTATCTGCCAGTACCTCCAGGTCCCTTCCTGCCTGTCTGCTCTCCAGCCACTCTGTCCTCAGCCAGTATCATTGCTTGGGGTTGTTGTGGCCAAAGTGCAGAACCCTGCACTTGGCCTTGTTAAATCTCATCCCATTGGCCTCTGCCCACCCATCCAGCCTGTCCAGGTCCCTCTGTAGGGCTCTCCTACCCTCCAGCAGATCAACACCTGCTCCTAGCTTGGCAGTTCAAAAGTTCGGAAGTACAGGGCTTTAGTTGACACAGGAGCTCAGTGTACTTTATTGCTATCCAATTGCAAAGGGACAGAGTCTATCACTATTTCTGGAATCACTGGTGGATCTCAAGAGTTAACTAAGTTGCAGGCTGAGATAAGTTTAACTGGTAAAGAGTGGAAGAAACATACTGTTGTAACTGGTCCTGATGCACCTTGCATTTTGGGAATTGACTTTTTGAGACAAGGTTGTTTCAAAGATCCTAAGGGTCACAAACCGGTTTTTGGAATAGCATCTGTAAAGACTGAGGATGGTAAATTGAAATTGTCCATTAGACCTGAACTTTCAGATGAATCTGCAGTTGTGGGACACCCAAACCACCACACCTTCTTTGATAGCTGAACTCCATGTGAGTCTTGCAGATCAAGGGTGGTAAAGGTTGCCCCATGATCAAAGAACGCAAACTTCTGCTTCAGGCACCAGCCCCCAAGCCTCTTACTGATAATGCTGTGTTCCTGTGCCTTTCAGTGTCCATCCCTGCCACAGTGGAGACTGAACAGAGCACCACCTGTGTTCCCACATCATCAGTCAGTTGACCCAGAGCTTGGAATTATCCATTCTCAGACTACCTCTTTTCAGTTTCAAACCCATGCCTTTTTATGAGCTCCTTTGTAATACCATGAGGCTGCAGTAAGATGCCTCCAAAGCTTTCTCTTCTCCAGGCTGAACACCTCCGTGTCTCTCAGTCTGTCCTCACAGCAGAGGGCTTCCAGCCCTCCCATCATTGCTGTGGCTTCCTATGGCCCCACTCCAACAGGTCCCTGTCCTGCAGACTCCCAAGCTGGCCCCAACACTGCAGGTGGGGTCTCAGCAGAGCAAAGGAGAGGGGCAGAATCTTCTGCCTCTACTTGTTGTCTATGTTGCTGAGGATCAGCCCAGCACGCAGCTGGGAATGGGTTGTGAGCACACGCTGCTAGCTTTCTTCCATCAGTACCCCCAGGTCCTTCTGCATAGAGCTGCTCTCAATTCTTCGTCTCCCAGTTTGTACTGTTACTGGTGACTGCCCCAGCCCAGATGCTGAACCTTTCACTTGGCCTTGTTGAACTTAATTGAGGTTTACATGGGCCAACTTCTCCCACTGTGTGGCATCTCCTTCCTCCGGCATTATCAGCTGCACTCGATTGGGTATCATCCACAGACTTGCCAGGGGTGCACTCAATCCCAGTGTCTATGTCATTACTAAAGTGTTTGAACAGTATTGGTCTCCTGGGGCACACCACTTATCACTAATCTTCTTTTGGCCATTGAGCCCTTGCCTGCATTTTTTGAGGTGTGGCCATTCAGACGATTTCTTATCCATCAAGGAGTTCATATCCATCAAAAACATCTCTCTCCAGTTTAGAGACTGAGATGTCTTGGGAGACTATGTCAAAGGCCTTAAAGAAGTCAAGATAGCTGATACCATCTGGTCTTCCCTTATCTCCCAATGCAGTCACTCCATTGTAGAGGGCCACCAGATCAGTCTTTTGCAGCTGTCAGGGTAAATTCTGTCTGCTGCAGTAAAACATGTTTCTGAGCTAACAGTAATGTGTTTTACTCTTTGTTCCATCTGTATGAGCAGAGAGTTTGTTGTTACCCTCACCAAAGGTGACTCAAGTATTTTTCATAGAATCATGGTATTGTAAGGGCTGAAATGGACCTGAAGGATCATCTAGCTCCAGCACCTCTGCCATGGGCAGGGACACCTCACACAAGATCAGGCTGCTCAGAGCCACATCCAGCCTGGCCTTAGAAACCTCAGGGATGAGGCTTCCACCACCTCCCTGGGCAACCTGTTCCAGTGTCTCACCACCCTCATTGTAAAGAACTTCTTCCTAACATCGAATCCAAATCTACCCACTTTTAGTTTTGCTCCATTCTTCCCAGTCCTATCACTATCTGACTTCCTAGAAAGTCCCACACCAGCTTTCTGGAAGGCCACAATGAGGTGTCCTTGGAGCCTTCTCTTCTCCAGATAGAATGGGCCCAATTCTCTCAGTCTGTCTCCATAGGACAGGTGCTCCAGCCCTTTGATCATCCTTGTGGCTCTTCTCTGAATGTGTTTCAGCATGTCTATATCCTTCTTGTGATAGGGGCTCCAGAATTGGACACAGGACTCCAGATGGGATCTCACCAGAGTGGAGTAGAGGGGGAGAATCGCCTCCCATGACCTGCTGGCCACGTTTCTCTTGATGCAGCCCAGGACACGGTTGGCTCTCTGGGCTGCAAGTGCACACTGGCAGCTCCTGTTGAGCTGCTGTGTTACTAAGCGCAGAATAGCAATGCTGGGTTTCACATGATTAAAAAGTTGTAACTCGAAAGATCTCTTTGTATGTGGTTAAATAGTTTCTTGGAAAGCTATAGGATATAATAGGGTTTTTTAGCATGTATTTGTACATGGATATTAATTTATTATTGGTACCTCCTTTTCTGTTATGCATATGTTCTTTCTATCCTCTAGATTTATCCTGGGTGCTGTCATGTGGAGTAGGCTGTTCTGAGAGATTCCAGGCTTTCAAGAAAACATCATGGTCTGAGAACAGCTGCTTTTAGTAATACTCCGTTTTTTGGCAGTGATCAATGATCTTCCCAGAGAGCTAATTGTACTCTCTTCTCATTGCCCTGTCTGGAACACTAAATGCCTGAAGTTGTCCTCTCACATCCGTTACTACTCCAGGATTACTCTGTTAATAGTCATGTTGTTTGACCTGGTGGTTTATATAGTTTAGTTAGGTCAGGGAGTTTTCCTCAGTGGTAGAAGACCATGGGAGAAGGCAATAGAAGAAACAAGAAATTATCTCTTAGAGCAGGCAGCTCCTTCTTCTTAAATCTGAGTGTTGGAAAATACTTCCAAACTTGATTTGCAGTCTCAACTCAACTTCTGATATGGGTCTTTCAAAGATACACATTGAGTTTCCTAAAAAAGAGACTTCAGTTTTAACTGATTCAGTTTGCCAGCCTTTCAGCAAACAAGTTCTGTTGAGTGATTATTCTGCTAAATATAGAAACTAACTTCTCAAAAGTTAGCCTTGACAAGATCGAAGTCGTTGGATAAACAGCCTCTGCATGAGCTAATATGTAAGTTTACATCAAGAAAGGCTGATTTTGAGGGAAATCAGATGGAATAAAGCAGGGTGGTTGTATTTGGCTGAAATAACGAGAGGTTGAAATAGGCATATATAGGAGATTTTTTCTTGACAGTCCTAAGTAGGAGATAAGATGACAATCCAATATAGTTCGCTTTATTTTCCAGTTGTTTCCTAACCTTTCATATTTCACAAAAAGATTTGAAAATTTAACTAAAAAGTCTGAATTGAAAAGCCACCTGCATTTTGTTCTGATAACACCTTGGTGAGCAGGTGACCTCCTGACCTCCATTTCGTGAACAGTATGCAGTGGCATAATTTTCATGCCCCACACAGAAATACACAATGATCCAGATATCATCACTGATAATGTGCCAGAATTAATTTAAAGATTAAAACTTCGTGTTGCCAAAATAGAACTTTGTGAAGAATGCCTTAGATATTTAGCTGTCAGGTTTTAGCTACCTCCTTGCATGTTCCTTCACATAAACTTCTTTAATATATTTATTGTCTTATCAGTATGCAATTCCTGATCATGACAGAACATGTTGGGTGGCCCATCTATACCTGCTACCATCTGATCTTCTCAAAAACCAAATAAGCCACACAAAATCCAAGTGCAGGACATTCCAACCATGCTTCTCTGCTCAGGAGATTTTGCTGGGGACTGGGCTTTTGCTTGTAAATTAATGCATATCCAAGCCTGTAGTTACATGTTTTCTTTGTCCTGTGAGCTACATGCTTAAATCTTTATCTTAGTTATAAGATACTTATCATATATCTAAGAGAGTCAAAGGAACAGTGAATTGCAGGAGTGTTTTCATCTTGAGTTGTCAATATGCACCTAGAAATAAAGAACCAGGTGTTGACTGCCTCCAGACTTGGAGTATGTACAATATTCACAGTGTATCACTGTCACGCTTTGGTTATAATATTTTTGTCTTCATGGTGCTTCAACTCTTTTTTTTTTTTCTTTCTTTCTTTTTTTTCTTTTTTTTTGGTAACTTGGAGAAAAAAATCAACAAATCTTTGAGATTTTTATGAGGGCACTTAAACCAAAAAGCACAAGCATAACTACAAGCTGAAATAAAGAACAAAAATCTCAATGAGATAATAACTTCAGTTCATCATCTGCAGTCGTGCAATTCAGATTGTTTGCACTGTGCTCCACACACCTAAATTAGCTTTCTTGCTTTAAAGTGATCTGCAGAAGCAAGTTTGTTGGTGTGAGTTGTACCTGTACAGTGGTGAAGTTAGCACTTAGTTACTATTTTGCATAATACTTAGGAATAATTTTCTTTGCTGGAGATAAGCGTGTTCAGATTTTTCTTTCTTTTCTGATTTGCTGTTGGTTTGGTATATGCATAACAGTAATAACATTATCTATAGTGGGATGACTGGTCATTCCTTTGATTATACCACAAGGAGTCTTAAACTTCTGTGAAAAAGTCAGAGATCTAGTGGAAATATTTGAGAGGCAAATCTTCCATGATTTTGTAGTAATCACATAGTCTTCACACTTAATGGGAGGTGTGCTTCTATGTTAGGAGCATTCTTTAATTTCAGACTCTTCCTTGTCATAAGGAGCAGGATCAAAAAGACATAAATGAACCAAAAATAGTATGTTAGCAGGTCTGCTGCTTCCTGATTTTACAAATGATCAATGAAAAGTTTTGTCTGATTGGATTCCATGGACATGTACCAGCTTTCTGATCCTCACTGTCAGCCGCTGTTAAGTTCTGCACATCTTTAATATGTCCACCCTGGAATCAGAATTCTTGTCATGAGTCACTTGCCTGGTGGTGGTGGTAGTATTTTCTCTGTTGAGCTCCCTGGAGAAGTCTGTTACCTTCTTTATTTTGGCTACAAAATCCTGTTACCAAGCTGCTTCTCTTCAGCACTTTTCAAAAGCAATTGAAAACAAAACTAGCAGGATTTGGAACATTGCTGTTCAAACTTAATGTTTAAAAACGCTTCAGTTTGTGGCATTTGTTCTGTTGCTAAGTTTAATCCATGACTTCTTAAGCAATATCTGTAAATGTTTTACTAATTTAGGTCTCCCACAAATCATTGAAATTATGTGATGCAATATTTTCTCCCCAACTATCTAGGAACAAAATGTTTGTAAAGATATTTTGAGTTTTACAGTAGGTTTTCACATCTAGCCAAGAACAATTAAAAGCAATTACAGTTGCATTATCAGTTTAACAACCTAAGTGGAAGACACATAGTAAATATTTATAGGTAAACTTAAAAGATCGTTAAAGCCATGTTATTTAATTACTGCTTTTATTGACTATCCTATACTTAGACAATAATTAAACACTTCAAACAATAGAAGAAAACACAGTATATGCCAAGAGAGTGGTGAGAATACAAACAGTTTGATGTGTTATGAAAGCATAGTGCACTTTATTTTCCATAGTTAAGTCACCTAGATGTTTGCTGCGAAGATATAGAATCATAGGATGGTTTGATCTGGAAGAGACCTCCAAAGTCATCTAGTCCAACCTCACTGCAGTGAGCAGGGACACCCTCCACTTGATGAGGTTGCCCAAAGGCATCCCTGGGCAACCCACTCCAGTGTTCCACCACCTTCATCGTGTATAACTTGTTCTTAATGTCCAATTGAAATCTGCTCATCTCTCACTTCAAACCATTGCCTCTTGTCCTATCACCGCAGTCACAGAATTATAGAATCACAGAACCTTAGAGATTGGAAGACTTCCAAGAGATTGACTTCCAGAGACCATTGAGTCCAACTGCTCTGCCAAGTCCTTTATAAACAGTCCCTCTGCAGCCTTCTTGCAGGCCCCCTTAAGGTACTGGAAGGTCGCGATTTAGTCTTCTCCTGTCTGAACGTCCCCAGCTCCCTCAGGCTGTCCTTGTAGCAAAGGTGCTCCAATCCCCTGACCATTTTTGTGGCCCTCCTCTGGACCTGATCCATCAGATCCATGTCTTTCCTCAACATTACACTGCATGCCTTTTACTCAACATTACGCTTCAGAGTTTTAATATTGCATTGGAGTTTCCATTTTTAATAATTTCTGTTTCAGTTTAAGCTCTTTTTTTTTTTTTTTAATGCTCAATTTCCTGGAGAATTTCATCCACAGTATGAAGTTACAGGACGAAGGAAGAAAACTGTCAGATAGTCTACCCGACAGTTTTGTACCAAATCAAACTGAATGTACAAAGTTAAGGAGTAGTTCTAATTCTACAGAAAAACAGATAGACAAACATGCAAAAACTCGCAAACAAAAAACCAAACAAAATCCAAGCGTACAAGCACCCCCCCCAAAAAAAGCACCAATCAAAAACCAACCAACCAACCAACCAAACCCCAGACACAAACCCACGCAACCCAAAAGACCAAACAAGACATTAAATCTCCAGAAAACAGGCAGTTTCAGAATATTAATTTTATTTTATTTTGAATTACATTTCAGAACGTGCCCATGTTCTGGGAAGAAGGTAAGGTATTATCTTCTGACATAGACAATCTAATTCAGAGTGAAAAATTACACTTTTTTTGGGGGTCCCAATGGCAAAAACATCATCAAAGCCCACCTGCTTGACTGGACATGATGTTCTGAAGTGACTAATCCTGGTATCTTGGAGAAAGTTCCAGTGTTAGCAGTGCATAAAAGCAGCATGTTGTTTGTTTTTTTAGTTCATTTCACTTAAGATCACTTTTCATGATGATGTACAGATTTTCTCCAGCAATGAGCTGATCATTGTTTCAGAGGGATTATGACTTACTTCTCTTCTGATGGCTTTGTTCAAGTTGTTGGTTCATTCACAGTTGGTTTTCTCTCTGCCCAAGTGCTCCTCTCTTGTTTTTACCTAACTGTGAGATATGAAATGTATGGGAGGGAAACATTTTAAAAAATCCTTCCCCTGTACTCAACATTGGTCAGGCCACACCTTGAGTACTGTGTCCAGTTCTGGGCTCCTCAATTCAAGAGAGATGTTGAGGTGCTGGAATGTGTCCAGAGAAAGGCAACAAGGCTGGTGAGGGGCCTAGAACACAATCCCTCTGAGGAGAGGCTGAGGGAGCTGGGGTTGTTTAGCCTGGAGAAGAGGAGGCTCAGGGCAGACCTCATTGCTGTCTACAACTACCTGAAGGGAGGCTGTAGCCAGGTGGGGGTTGGTCTCTTCTCCCAGGCAACCAGCAACAGAACAAGGGGACACAGCCTCAAGTTGTGTTGGGAGAGGTATAGGCTGGATGTTAGGAGGAAGTTCTTGCCAGAGAGAGTGATTGGCATTGGAATGGGCTGCCCAGGGAGGTGGTGGAGTCACCGTCCCTGGAGGTGTTGAAGAAAAGCCTGGATGGGGCACTTAGTGCCATGGTCTAGTTGACTGGATAGGTCTGGGTGCTAGGTTGGACTGGGTGATCTTGGATGTCTCTTCCAACCTGGTTGATTCTATTCTATTCTATTCCTATTCTATTCTATTATATTCTGTTCTATTCTATGCATCATAGACAGCTGTTGACTGAAATTGTGCAGGAGGATTTTCATTGATGCTTCCCTCTCAGGTAAAATAGGTTGTGGTAGGCATCATCAAATTATTCTTTCATAATCAGTAAGCACCATGCAGAGATAAGAGCTTAGCCAGAGTGTCCTATCTTAGGCTGAAATTAAAATGTCATGGAGGGACATTCCAAAGCCCTTCTCAATCCTCTTTGCTGATGCATCCACTTTTTTATTTATTCACTTCTCCTCATCTTCCTAGATTTAGACTGCCGGGAGGCCACATGGCTCTTAGTACCGTCAAGTGCAGGGGCAGATGTTAGCAGGTGTCTCCATCCCATGCTTTCCAAAGCATGTCTCTTCTGAATGTGAAGGGAGTAAGGGTACAGGATACATTGGACATTGGGAAATTATATCTCCTCCCACCCCAATTTTATTGCAGTGTCTGTGCAACTGGCAAAATCTTTCCAGGCCCCAGCTGTGGGTAAATTTTAGGTACTCTCATTGTATGTTGTATAATTTAGTATTTCTGAACATATTTCCCACTCCTTTCAGGGACATGGATGTGGCAACTGTTGCAGTTTTCATTTCTGAAGTCATGCAGAGACTGACTGGACCATGGTCCTATGGTGGTAACTCCTTTGTGGACCTCAGTAAACTGCTACGACCTACTTAGGTTGCGACGTATATAGATGCAGGCACATGAGCCACATCATTGGATTGTTTTGGATGCTAGGAACAGGTTCTTTACCGTGAGAGTAGTAGAACATTGAAACGTGTTGCTTGGAGAGGTGGTTGAGGATGAATCTCTGGAGATATTCAAGGTGAGGCTTGACAGGGATTTGGGCAACCTGATCTAGTTGAGAATGTCCCTGCTGACTGCAGGTGGGGTTTGTCTGGGTGACCTTCAGACGTCCCTTCCAACCCAGCCCATTCTATTATTCTATAGTTCTATGATCTCTCCATATATGTCTGTACAGGTGTTTATAAGACAGCCCTAGAAGATGAAACCTAAAATGGTCATTATAGTCTTTGTTTTCTTTGTGAGCGTATTTCAGAAATATATAAAATAGCATGGGTTTATTTTGTCACAGATTTAAAGTTGCTGTACGTGAAAACAAAGCTGTTTGTGAGTATTCTGGGCTGTTCCCTTCTGTTTCTTGTTCTTGTTTCTGTTGTAAGGAAACCAAACAACAGATGCATGGCTGACAGCTGTTTCAGCTGAGCAAGCTTGTGTTTTATTACCTGAATCTTACGCTATTCTTGTGGAGTTCCCTGTCACTGAATGCTCTAAATTATCAAAGTTCACTGTAATTGGTTCATGATTTGGGCTAGGAGAGACCTTTTCACTCTCTACAACTCCCTGAAAGGAGGTTGAGCAAGATGGGTGTTGGTTTCTTCTTCTTTGTGACATGTGATGAGAGGAAATGGCCTCACGTTGCAGCAGGGGTGGTTTAGGTTGGAGATTAGGTGAAACAGCTTCACTGAAAGGGTTATCAGACACTGGCAAAGCTCCCCAGTAGAGTGGTTGAATCCCCATACCTAGAGGTGTTTCAGAAATGCAGAAATGTGATGCTGAGGGACATGGTTTAGCACTGTTCTTGACAGAGAATTATTTGACCTGATGATCTTAAGGGTCTTTTCTAATTGAAATAATACTATGATTCTAAGATAAGTTTGTGACAGACAAGTCTCCTGAAGATTACTAAACATGAAAAAAAGCCTCTGTCTGATTCAGGAAAATCCTGAGTTGTAAATGGGAGAATTGCTGGGAGAAGTATGACATCTGGCCAGGCTTTCTGTCCCTTGTTTGAGGCAAGGCCAGGTTAACTTTTCTTCATTGCCAGTGCACCTCCTTTTAGATTCCCACTGAGGTAATAGAATTTTTCCATAATTGTAATACTTCTCCTGGTCCATTAATTTTTGTGATCTATTTTTAATCTGACATGAAAAGACTGCAGCCTGTCTTTCAGATTCTTACTAGCATCGTTTTTATGTAAATCCTAGAATCATGGAATGATTTGGATTGGGAAGAACTTTAAACATCACCCAATTCCAAGCCCCTGCAATGGACAAAGACATTTCCTACTAGATAAAATGTTGTGTTTACACTAAGAAGTCTCCTCCTGCCATAAAACTATGGTTTTGCCATCCATAAAAAGTGATTACAATGTACTACAGAACAGTAAGCATTGGCAGAAAAAAAATAAACTGAAGAGACAAGCTAATAAGGAAAACAGTCTTTTCTTAACAGTGGGGAAGAAGTGAAAAGCAGTGGGGTTGGTAAATGAAACATAGGTAAGCAATCTCAATTGGTCAAACACCAAGCTGAACTGTGGTAAATTTTCAAACTCTAGGAATCTACAAATAAAGCTGCTTCAGTTGCATTTACCCCTATTGAATCATAAGTTCTGCCAATGTTTCTTAAGCCTGTAGCTAGGAAAAATAGGAGATATTTCAGGGAGAGGCATGAACAGTCAGGATGGCGATATGTTGTGTCCAGTTGGGCTCCTCAATTCAAGAGAGATGTTGAGGTGCTGGAACGTGTCCAGATAAGGGTAACAAAGCTGGTGAGGGGCCTGGAACACAAACCCTATGAGGAGAAGCTGAGGGAGCTGGGGTTGTTTAGCATGGAGAAGAGGAGGCTCAGGGCAGACCTCATTGCTGTCTACAACTACCTGAAGGGAGGCTGTGGCCAGGTGGGGGTTGGTCTCTTCTCCCAGACAACCAGCAATAGAACAAGGGGACACAGCCTAAAGTTGTGCCAGGGAAAGTATAGGCTGGATGTTAGGAGGAAGTTCTTCACAGAGACAGTGATTGGCATTGGAATGGGCTGCCCAGGGAGGTGGTAGAGTCACCGTCCCTGGCGGTGTTCAGGAAAAGCCTGGATGAGGCACTTAGTGCCATGGTCTGGTTGACTGGGTAGGACTGGGTGCTAGGTTGGACTGGATGATCTTGGAGGTCTCTTCCAACCTGGTTGATTCTATTCTATGTGCATGCATACATTTATATATATATATATTTAAAGAGTGGGTGGACTGACTGTTGATTAAATAAAACCCTTCATCGTTCCTAGTACTAAAAGGGTATGGTAACAGTGTGAAAAAGATGAGGACCAGCAGGGTTTGAATATATAATACACAACAGAGCTGCCTGGCATTGTCTCAGTTACATCACACTGATGCTGAGCTGATGCTGAGCTGACTGCTCTGTGGCAGTCTTTCATCTTGAGGTTTACTCAAGTAAAAGACAACTGCTTGCCCTTGGATTTGGAGTAAACCTTATGTCCGTGAGGACTCATCTGCCCAGAAACATCCTTTGAATTTTTCTGGAAGGAGGTTGTTGGGTTTTATTCCATAGGAAGGAAACCACAGATAACTAGAGTGTCTGTTTTGGTTTGTTTTGAGTCATTAGTTGCATCCTTTTCCTTTATTCAGTGATGTTTTCACAAACGTGAAAGGAGTTATTGCTGATTTTCTGACACATTTGATTATTGGGCTTTTGTTTGGTCAAAATACAGGGAACTGTCTGGACAAAATGGGTAAACAAAGTTCAAACAGCTGAGACTTTCAATGCTGCCTGAGTTTCAGCTCTTTATGAACCTTTTACAACACTGATGATGGAGCAGTTGTTGCTAACAAAGATAAAAGCAGAATCATGAACAGTGCCAAGATTCAACATCTGGAAAAAAAGGCAAATTATCTTCAAACTCTTTTTCATGTCATAGTGCTGTTGTGGTTTAACCCCAGCCAGCAGCTCAGCCCTCTCCAGCCACTCGCTCACTGCCCCCTGCTTGGAAGAAGAACAGAATCAGAAGGGTAAAAGTGAAAGAAATTGTGGGTTGATATAAAGACAGTTTGATAGGTAAAGCAAAAGTCAAGCAAAGCAAAACAAGGAATTCTTCCACCACTTCCCATTGCAGGCAGGTGTTCAACCATCTCCAGGAAAGCCAGGCTCCATCACAAGTGGTGGTGACATGGGAAGGCAAAAGTCCTCCCTTCCTTCTTCCTCCACGTTTTTTGCTGAATGTAACAGCATGTGGTGTGGAATATCCCTTTGGTCAGTTGGAGTCACCTGTGCTGGCTGTGTTCCCTCCCATCTTCTTGTGCACTCTCAGCCTACTTGCTGGTGAGGTGATGTGAGAGGCGGAAAAGGCCTTGACTGTGTGTCAGTGCTGCTCAGCTACAACTAAAACATCCCTGAATTACCAACCTCTTCCAGCACAAACACAAACCTCAGTCCCATACTAGCTATGAAGAGAATTAACTCTGTCCCAAGACAAAACCAGCACAAATACATACATAGACTGATACATTTGTATGAGGAGCATTCATTACATAAGCTTTTATCAGAGTTACTCAATTTACACTCCATTAAATAACTGCTTAAATTCAATTAGTTGGTTCTGGTTTTGCCTCTGGTAGTTTTAATCTGGTGAGATGAGACTGAATTTATCAAATCTCCTCACACACACTGGAAGATATTAAAGTTAGGTCATAGTACATCAAAGTATACAGTCTTCACAGAATTGCAGAATCCTACCGTGGTGGGGCTTGGAAGGAGTCATCCAGTCTGAACCTCCTGTTAAAACTGGGTCACCCACTGCAGCTTGGCCAGGCAGGTTTGGAATCTCTCCACAGAAGGAGACTCTACAACCTCTCTGGGCACCCTGCTCCAGGGCCTCAGCACCCTCACTCCAAAGAATTTTCTTGTTCAGATGGAACTTCTTGGGTTCTGGTTTGTGCCTACTGCCTGTTGTCCTGTCATTGGGCACTACTGGAAGAGTCTGGCCTCACCCTCTTTCTCGCCACAGGTCCTTTAGTTCTTGATAAGCATTGATCAGATCACTTCTCAGGCTGCTGTTGTCCAGGCTCAGCAGCCTTAAGGCTCTCAGCCTTTCCTCCTCACAGAGGTGCTTCAGTCCTGTCTGCATCTTTGTAGCCTCTGATGGACTCCCTCCAGTAGTTCCTTCCCTCTCTTGAGCTGGTGAGCACAGAACCAGGGCCAGCACTCCTGATGTGGCCTCACCTTTTCTCTCTTTCCTTCAGCTTCATTTAAACAGCTGTTTCAGTGATCTATGGATTCAGTAATCTGGAGGTGCTGAGTTATGATTTATGTTGTGTTATTTTTCCTTATGTGATGTTTATGCAATAGAAGTAGAAATCATGACAGTAACTCCCAACATAAGGTACTTCTTGCAATTTATCCTCTCACCATTTGCTTTCTTCTCTCATCTGCTGTCTGCCTGAGCTGAACTGCATTGCAAAGTAATAAGGAAGCCAAATATTCATCCGATCTTTCAAATACAGTTCTCTTCACGGTGGCTTATGTACGGCTCTGTAAAATTGTATTGTTTAATGGTCATTAATTGTCAGGCCTTTATATCAGTTGAATTTCCTAAGCAGATAACTTTTTTTTTGCAAAATGTTTGCATTATTTTAATATTTTTAAAATTTACGTAACTCAGTTAATATCTGTCCAGAAATATTATTGAGCTGTTCTACAGGTAATTTTGTAAAATTGCAGAATCATAGAATGGTTTGGGTTGGAAGGAATCTCCAAATGTTATCTAGTCCAACCTCACTGTAGTGATCAGAGACATCCTACACCAGATCAGGTTGCCCAGAGCCCTGTTAAGCCTCACTTTGAATATCTTCAGAAATGGGGCTTCAACTACCTTCCTGGACCACCAGTTCCAGTGTTCCACCACCCTCATGGTGTATAACTTGTTCCTAACATCCAATGTAAATCTCGTCTTCTCTAGTTTGAAGACATTGCCCCTTGTCCTGTCATTCCAGGCCTTTGTAAACAGTCTCTCTCTGTCTCTTCTAGCACCCTTCATGTACTGGAAAGTTTGCCATTAGGTCTCCCTGTAGTCTTCTCTTCCCTAGGCTGAACAGCCCTGGCTCCCTCAGCCTGTCCTTGTAGGAGAGGTCCTCCAGCCCCCTGATCATTTTCATGGCCCTCCTCTGGACCTGCTCCATCAGGTCCATGTCCTTTCTATATTGAGGACTCCAGACTTGGCCACAGTACTCCTGGTGAGGTCTCACCAGAGCAGAGTAAAGAGGCGTAATCACCTCTCCCAGTCTTCTGGCCGCTGTGATTTTGATGCAGCCCAGGATTTCATTGACCTTCTGGGCTGCAAGTCCCTGTTGGTGGCTCATGTCAAATTACATTTACCAAAGTGAACATTTATTTTTATGTATGTTTCCCTTATTCACATTGGGCCAACTTTTATTATTGTAACCTCAAAATTTTTAAGGTTGCTAGTTCTTTGCCCTTTTTTAGGTGAAGATCACATGACATGCATCAAATAGGTATTTCTATTCATTAATGTATGCAATGGTAGGATAAAGAGAAACACTTCATGCTGTTCCACCTGTTGCTTTTGAGGGCTTTGCATTTATAATTATTGTAAACCTCTTGTGATACTGATCTTGTAGCTGTGAAAGAAGAGCTTGTTTCAACATACCTGAGAGACACAAGGAATTTTCCCGTGTTGTCAAAAGGATTTTGTGGTGGTTGCTTTGTGTGCAAGGCACCCTTGTGACTCTGCAGTGCAGCATGAGAAATAGGTTGCATTTCCATTCTAGTAATCTACCAAAATTCAGTTCTTCCTAGCCAAAGGACTTAGCCTTAATCTTCTTTCCCTGATGCTGTTGCAAAAGACATACAGGTATTATTACTTTTATGTTCTGGATCAGGTATCCTTGGGAAGTCTCAGACCTTTAACAGATTTTGACCAGACGTCACCTTGCCATAAGAGAAGTGATTCAGGTGCTTAGTGTGCATCAGATGGCACTGGAGACAACTCAATTCCCCAGTCTGACCTCCAGATTTCATAAGGAATGGGTTTTCCACAGGTCCTATGTGGTTTGTACTGGTCATGTACAAATGTTTTCCCATGACCATGAAATACCCAAATCTAAGCCACCAGTGGTCATGGTGCCTTCTCAGGCCCTGATGGAGGTCCCATGCCACCCAGGACTCTCAGAACTTCATCTTACCGCCTGCTGTGAGCAAGCTATCAGCTCAGAAGTGGCACTACTTAAAAGTGGACAAACTGGAGAGGATTTATACCATGTCTTCAGACATCAGTGGAAGAACAAGATCACCTTAGTGACGATTGCAGTTGAGCTTCCAAACACCTTTACTTGGGAAACCTGTTTTTCTTAACATTGTAATGATTTTTGTTATTTTTCATCAAACATTAAGTAGAGTCTGCTTTTGTTTTTTTTTGTTGTTTTTTTTTTTTTCATAGAAAAAGCAAGGCCTTGATAACTGCTCCTAAGAATTGAGTTTATTTTAATACTTTGGTTTTATTGCCTCTACTCCTAGATTGCTCTAGCATAAATTTTCACTTACAACACAGTAATTCATTGTAATTCACTAAGGAAATACCTCTGTTCAATGTTATGTCACACTATGACAGAGAAGAGCAGAACAGCTCAGGTTTGCATCTAGATTGTACTGTCTTTTGTAGGGGAAGCTTTAGAAGTGTAGTGCCTGCTCACCTTGTGCTTCACTTCAAGTCACTCCTTTGCTTATAGAAATATACACAGGAATTTTGGCCAGAGCAATAGGTATAACTCTGAAACAACTACTGCCTGTCTTGATGGAAGGAAGCCTTCTCTGCCAACATTCAGAAGGCACTCACTGTATACTATTAAACAAAATGCCTGAAGTACTCGCAAACTGCTGTTTCCAGAGCAATTCCTGTCAAAAGCACACCCACACTCTTTGCTAATGCTGCATGGCTGATGCCTGGCAAAGCACCTCTGCCCCTGAAGTGTGCAGGCCTGGGCAAACATGGACTTTGAAGTCTGCTGTGATATGGTCATCATGGAGGGGGGCAGCACATACCTGGCCATCAGCAACAGGAGCAAGTAGGGGTGAAAGTCAACTTCTGCTTTGCTTTTTGCAAACTGTTTATGCAGACATCTTGCTGCCAGCACTCCTTACATCTTTTATGATGTAAATACAGTAGGGAATATAAAGTGTATGTGTAAGCTCTATGCATGTGTGCTTAAGGATAGAATCTGCATGTATTTTTGAAGGTGAGTGAAGTTAATGAGTGCAAGGTTTGTCTTTGGGTGGCTCACTGGCTGAATAGAGGTTGTCACAAAGCTTTACTGGGTTGGATGCCTTGCAGTGAGAGTAGCAGCAAATCAGCAAAAATCTGCTCTTAAGAGTTCTGCATAATTGTATAAATTGCCAGAAATGTGGTGGGTTTTGTACTGATAATGCTTGTGTTCTTTTCTCTGCAATTCTTGAAAATCCATTTCCCCACAAAGTGTCCAGAGCTTGCTAAGAGCTCTCCCATGCTTTGCCCAAGGCCAGCATGTTTTTATACTCTTTGGATGCTCTTCCCACCCACAGAGCACCCATGCCTGGTTTGCTGAGCTGTGCTGTGACCCCTTGCCTCCCACATTCCACTTGCTCGGTTGGCCATGACCTTCTGGCTTCCTGGCCCTTGGTTACAAATGCCCTGGGACCCCCAGCCAGATGGGGTAGGAGAAAAGAACAAACTCAGAGATCGGCTAGAGACAATGAAACTGGGTCCTGCAGCAGTAATGCCTGTAAAAGTGTTTTCCCCAGAACACACGAGCTGAAATGCTGTGTTTGTGTTTTTATCAGAGATCCCCTTGGTCTTGTACCTCTTTGCCCTGATTTCTGTGACCTGGCTCTGGGGAGGACTGCACATGGCTTACCGGCACCTCTGGATGTTGGTCATTTTCATCATCTTCAACAGCCTGCAGGTAAGAGCTGGTGCATTTTCCTTTGGTCATCTCACATCTCACAGAGGGGTCAGCTGTGGCGACCACCTCTGGGGGTCACCTCCACCGCACACAACATATTGGGCACTTCTGCTTCACCAACTTAGCAACATCCAAACAAACACTGCAACACAGTGGAAGTGTTAATTATGTGTTCTGTTTATTTCTCAAATTAACATATAGAGTGCATATTAAAACAAGGGATGCATTGTTTTGAAACAATATCAGTATAATTGCATAGATTTAATTTCATAGCTAATGCGTTGGGAAAGAAAATTGCTGGCTTCTATATGTAATGTGTTACTGAGATAATTACAACAGTAAAACTGAACTATCTGCAGCATTTACAAAAAACGCTGAGTATTTCAGTTTTCTGTTTCTTTTAACTCTAATTAAAAAAAACAACAACAAAAAACTCACATAAAAAAAAAAACAAAAGGCACAAACATTTAAAATTGCATGACACTAATATTGAATGATATTTGTCTTTGCATTGTGAGAGATGAGACTTGAGGCTTAGCTTTTCTCATACAGCATGCATAGTGGTAAAGCAAAGCTCCTTTAACTGGAAAAAAAAAAAAAAAACAGAACAAAAACCCAAATGTAGACTAGGTGTTGATAATTATTTATGAATAATTGAAACAGCCCTTTGCAAAATTTGACATCTGTGAGTGCTTCCCTGGACTCGGTGCAGCATCACACTGCATTCAGTGTGATGCTGCACATTGCAGAGTTGTTTATAGGATAGAGTTTAGTGTATCACAGAAAGGGAGAAGCCTTTGATGTCTGATATCTGAAAGCAATGACATTAAGAGGGGTTTAAAAATATATATAAAAACAATCTTACGATGTGCAAGTTCCTCTGCTGTTTTCTCAATGGAGGTACTTGTAACACCGTCTATGACCACTTGATAATCTTAGAAGTTGCTCCAAAGAAAATAATTCTGTGATACTATCATTTTCCAATATTAAAAATCTCTGTAGGTCATCAAAGAAAAATCAATTTAAAAGATACATATGCTTACCTTATATTTGAATTTAAAAGGTGTGAGCATGCTTAAGCGTCAAGCAGTTTAATACTTAAAAATGTACATCTCAGACATAAATTCTTCTTTTTTAATTCAGAAAAACAATTGCTTATTCTCCTTGTAATATCTTTCAGTCCATATTGTCATTAAACTATTCTGTATGTATTAGCTTACATTAGTTACGGTGTTTTACTTGTCTGTAAAATGAGGTGAATAGGTTTGCTTAGTGATTGTCTAGAGCACAGACGTAAAACATTTGGGGTTTGTGGTTTTGCAGTGTGTATCAATGCACTGCTGTAAAGAATAGATCTTTGGTGATGTTTGTGTAGGTGCAGCTACACATATATAAACTTTTTTATAGATATGTATATAAATTACACATATATAGAAATTCTATATGCATATATCAATTTTTATATACATATATAGAAAGGGTTACTGCCAGAATGCAGTTTGGGTTTATATTGCATAGAACTGTCTCAGATAAAAAGTTTGGAAAAGAATAATTTATTAAAATTGAGATTTTACAGCAAGGGTGAAACAGGGCCAGAAGAATGCAGCGTGCATGAATATTTGCTTTAAAATAAACTTTAGAATAGAATAGAATAGAATAGAATAGAATAGAATAGAATAGAT